>JBBBDQ010001133.1:2442500-2670000 GCA_037127315.1 Ascarosepion bandense | reverse complement strand
TTTTACATGATTTTTACATGATTTTTACATTACATTACATGATTTTTACAGCCGTGCGAATGGTAATGGACGCGAGGCTGCACGACTGTATCAAATTGTGTATCAAGACCGAAGGCAGTCGAGTCATCATGCTGTTTAACATCGAATTACTGAGACAAGATCGAGGGCACTACGGAATAGGATAAAGAAAAACCAAGATCCTCTCGTACGCCTTACTACGAAGAACAGGTTCTACATGCTGTCGAGGAGGATCCAGGTAAAAGCACAAGTGGCTCTAGCTTTTCGTACATTTTATAGTAACTCATCGAGGGTAACTCAAAAGAAGCTTTTGTATCTGTTTTCGTTTGCAGTTGCTCTCTGATCACTCACCACGGGGAACGTTTAATGATGGTCTATTGCCCAAATTATCGATCCATTTGTTTGTTTATGAATGGGGCAACATTTGGAAAATATGAAATAACAATTTTACGCTCTAACATTTGTTGGCGGATCGGAATCCCCATAGTACAGGCCACACACGATTAATGATTGGGATGGAATTGTAAGTGATTGTCTGGGAGGCCCATATGTTCTCCCAGCACGTCTAAATGAGCTGCCTACAGAGACTCTCTTTTTAACACACTATTAGAACTGCTAGAGGATGTACCCCTGCTAATACGAAGGTGCAAGTGGTTTATGAATTGTATGACTAAAGCACATCTTAGTCACATTTTTTGAGGTGCACTTGGTTGACATCTGTAATGAAAGATGAATAGGTAAAAGAGGACCGGTTCTATGGCCTGCACATTACCTCGACCACAATTCTTTGAATCTTTATCTGTAGAGACACCTAAAACAATTGGTTTATGCAGCAGGCATTAATAATGCAGAGACGCTTCATTAATGTGCCATGGGGACCTGCGAAATGGTTGGACATGCGAGAGTATTTGAAAGGGTCGACCAGTTCATGGTCAAAAAGCCGTCTGCAAAACTTATAAAAGTATTTTCGATACACTCTTTATAGATAGATAGATAGATAGATAGATAGATAGGGATGTCAAGTCAGTGAACGGAGAGGATATTCAAAAAAGATGTATTTAATATAAAATATTAAGCGATAGATCTGTATAGAGAGGACAATGAATATTATTTATACCAATATACAGAGAGGAAAACTCAACACATCATCTGAAGTGGTTATAAATTATAATCCATTTCGAGAAGCTGATAATGAGACCACGATTTTAGGTGATATAAATTACCACAAAAGATCCCAAAAATTTTCAAAGAAATAACATTCAGGTAACATGAGCCAGAATAGAAATCTTTAGTCTTATCTTGTACGGGTCATCAAGGTTAAAGGAGAAAGAGTTCATCGGACAAAATGAGTGACCATAGACCAATACACACACACACATATGCATGCGAATACGTATACACATATATGCATATATATGAATACACGCACATACTTTCATACATACATACATACACATGCACATGTACATATATACACATTTACAAACATATAATATACATATACATACACACATATACACACATCTATCCTTTCTTCTTGTTGACACATCCACTTACTCATCTATGAATATATATATCCATCTATATATATACATATATATATATGAGTATTCATAGATAATATATATATGTATACATAAGTATATGTTTATATATGCGTATATATGTTCATGTGCATGTGTATGTATGTATGTATGTATGTGCGTGTATATAGAATATGCGTATTTACCCGCCGATCATTTTTTTATATACATTTTCCGTTAAATATGAGGACAAGGAATTTTTTCTTATTTTTTCATGTAGTTTTCTATCCGTTCTTAAATATTTCAGTTTGGTAGAAGGGAGTCCAAAAATAGTCTATACCGTCTGATGTCCCAATAGTTTTCCCAATTTTAAAAACTTTCTGCAAGTTGCTCCTTTTATTAAACAAGATGAGATTGATAATGTGTGTGTGTGTGTGTGTGTGTGTGTGTGTGAGAGAGAGAGAGAGAGAGAGAGAGAGAGAATGTTTGATATCCAGAGCCTCACTTATAGCGAGATGTTTTAGGTAATCTGATTAATATAAAAGTTTAGTATTTTCAACCAAAATTTCTCTAAAGGGTTCTTGTAAATTGTGGTTTGATAGATTTTTTTTATTGCACTGTGATAAGCAACACGTGAGGCCTCTACACAAGGCGGTGGTAAATGGTCAATATAGGTAATCGATTTATGACAAGAAACATTGATTTGTACTGGGCAATGAAGTTAATATACATGAAACGCTCAATCAATTTCCAGTCACTTGCAATAGGTGAAAGCACGGGATTAACGTCCCTACTAATATCGAAAATCGCCCCAAAAATTACAACACAATCAGTCAAAGCATGAAAAAAAAAAATAAAACTAGCAACACCAAAACAGTCAGTCAGTCAGTTAAGTGCCATACGTGATACACGCTTGGGCGATCATGTCTCGAAAGAGACATGACTGACTGGGCAGAAGATTATCCCGCACTACGTTGCCATTGTTTTCTGCGGTAGACTGGTTGCCGACCAAGGCTATAGAACCCGATCTGTCCTGTTATTTGACTCATAGCTAGAGGGGAAAGAAATGTATTATATTATTATGTAGTAATTAACGGGGGATCGGTTTCCTATTGTTATGAAGTACTAAATTGATCCCCCACTTTATGACCAGTAGAAGCCTTAATCATTATTCCAACTATTAGATTCAGTCAGTCAGTTAAGTGGCATACGTGATACACGCTTGGGCGATCATGTCTCGAAAAAGACATGACTGACTGGGCAGAAGATTATCCCGCAGTAGGTTGCTATTGCTTTCTGCGGTAGACTGGTTGCCGACCAAGGCTATAGAACCCAATCTGTCCTGTTATTTAACCCATAACTGGAAGGAAGAGACGGATTAATACCTTTCCCAAGGGTATTTGCGCGTAAGTGAATGCAATGAATTCAACTGGAATTCGAACTCGGTTTCCCAGTTTCTCGTTCCTAGTCGATATTTCTTGAAAATGACTAAGGAAGTAGCTGAAAGCACTTAGGGACAATGGACAGTATGTACATTCTTTTTTCTCATTTTAAATAAACTGAAAAATGTATAAACGCTAGTAAAACTAAATTAAAAAAAATAAATTTATTTCTTGTATGTCATATATATATATAAATAAATATATATATATATTGCGGCAAAGTTTATCGAATCCTAATGGGTCGATTTGTAGCAGCATCGAGCAACGTAAAAAGAAAAATATTTATCCGTTACTCATCAATAAAGCGAAGACAAATCTATTGTAATAAATAAAATAGCCTTTTCGCGTTAGTGCGTATGTATGTTCTGACAGAAGTTGTGGAAAAGTGGCACACGGAATACCGCCAAACACACTGCAATTGGCTGGAAACGAATCAATCAGCCATTCAGTTAAAGCTTATAGATAATTCAATATAATAACCGCCGCCATCTTTGTATTGATATTTATAATCAGCAATTATTATAGTCTTTTCAAAACCGTATGCAAGTCTCGATTCTCTCAAAAGCCAAGCAAAACGTAATTAGAATGCTCGTCTTGGAATCAATCATTCATTATCAGCCTCTTTTTATCTTTATTCAAGAATTTCCTTTTAGAATACAAGTCTCTTAATGAGTGGACAACAGTTTAGTATTTCTCGTCTGCTTCTATCATTTCGGGTAAAGCGAAAAAGTGACTGGACGCCTTCAAGCAAAGTTTTGGTTTTAAAAAGAAAAATGTCATTGATATAATTACAAGCTACATTGGAAAATGTTTCTGCGCGCTACAAACTTATAAAACCAATAATATAAACACTTGTATATATATATATATATATATATATATATATATATATAGAGAGAGAGAGAGAGAGATCGATTTTTGATTTAGAAACGGGAAACCGTTAATTTATATGTTCTTATCTTGTGTACCAACTCTCCTTCAGGACGTTGTCGACTATGCCGTTACACAACGTCTCATCCTTTTTAGGTGTTTTACTTTCCCTCCACCAACTCTGAAAATTCACAATACCGGGTTACTCGCCCCTATCTTAGAGCGTATCATCCTCATTCCCTTCGTATTCCATTAGTAAGGAATAAGTTCCATTTCGACAGCTTCTTCTTCAGAAATGCTGCTTTATGGAACAAACTGGCACTTCACCACTTCAAGTCTAGAGTCAACCGTTATCTTTCCTGCATACACTCATGAATTTCACTTCTTGTCCTTCCGTACACCCATACAACACCACACAGTAATACTCTACCTTGAGTTGCTTTTGAGCTTTGTATTGAGTGAATATTGAAATAAAAGAAGTGTCTCTATTGCCCATAGTCCATTTTATCTTCAGTATGTTCTGTGAGTGTCGAAATCTCCAAACTTCTTTCCTCGTTATTTTTCCCATAAATTTCAACTGTCTCTTTTCTTATTCTAAGCAGAAGTATATTTTTATTAATTTTCTTTAAAACTTCTTCTTTGTTCACATGCTTCATCCATGGTGTTTTCAACATCCTTCTGTAGAACCACAAGTCTTCTTTTCTTCCATGGGAAAATTGTACAACATTCACTACTATATAGAAAGATTGATATGACAAATCTGTTCAACACTGTTTTCTTTGTTTTAAATTCCTGATTCTTAATATTTTGTTTAACTTTAGAAAGGCATCTTTTGCTATTCCGGTACTTCTTTGGATTTCTGTGTCACATTTTCCATTTTATGTTAGAATATTTCCCAGTCTAGTTAATTAAATGTCAGTACTTGTTTCATTTTGACTTCTGAAATGAAAGAAACAAAATGAAATCATTGACTGGACTACATGCTCAGTCAGTCAATTTTGTGCCATACGTGATACACGCTTAGGTGATCATGTCTTAAAAGTGACATGACTGACTGGGTAAAAGATATACCCGCAGTAGATTGCCATTACATTCTGCTGTAAAATGGTTGCCAACCAAGGCTATAAAACAATCGGTCCTGTTATTGAACCCATAGCTGGAGGAGAGATGTGGATTAATACCTTTCTAAAAGGTGTTTGCGCGTAAGTGAATGCAACAAATTCAACTGGAATTCAAACTCAGCTCTCCGATTTCTCATTCCGAGGCCCAATATATATATATATATATATATATATATATATATATATATATATATATTCATTATAAATTATATTGTAGAACATGTACAATTTTTTTTAATAGATATCCACTACAAATTGTACATATTGTTTCGACATTGGACTTACGATGTCTCATCAGGTGGTGTGGAAAGGAATGAAAGGCCTTTTTTCTTATATTTGGCAAATTTGTGTGTGGGGTGTTGGTGGGGGTTGGCGATAAGGGAATAAGATTTGTAAATTGTCCGTTAGAATTTTTAATAAAGTGGGGTAGGTAGGGGATATAGTTGATTAGTGAAATTTTAAAATTCTCAGCGACCACTCCCTTTCACGCGCATGTGCAGATGCATCAAGATAAATATTACTTTAGTTCATTGTAGTTTTAATGGATGAAACGCGTCACAGGAAACTGTTTAATATATATATATATATGTGTGTGTGTGTGTGTGTGTGTGTGTGTGTGTGTGTGTGTACATTCAGTAATGAATTAGAGCACTCTGGCTATTGGCGTATGATACATCATACGCTAAAAGTCTGCCTCCTTCTACCGAGCGCCCATTGCTCAGTGGTAGAATCGCCGACTGATGCCAATTCGGTTGAGTTTCAATCCTGGGTTAAAATCAATCGGATGTCTAACTATACTGATGAGCTGTGATACTGTGAAACAGATCTGTCTGCGGATAACTATATATATATATATATATATATATATATATATATATATATATATATATATATAAAGATGGTACAGAACTTAATAACAGATATGAAAGTGTAAAGCTGAATATTATTAGGCACGTTAAAAATGAAGCAACCGGTTTCGCTCCCGCTCTTCAGGCCTCATCGGGAGATAAACCTAAACTAATATAATTTATGAAATGAATGAAGAGAAGGGAAAAAAGAGGATAAAACAAATTTAATGTGTAAGGGAAAGAAGTGCTAGAGGCTAACGATAGCAAGCATTCACGCTGTTTACACAGAGAAGGTTTGTGGGACCTGATATACAAAGACTGCAGCAATCTTAAATATTATTCCGATTTGAATCAGAGATATAGACGCACAACTGAACCAAATAGGAATAATATTGTAAATCTTTCCTGCCATGAACTGAGTGAGCGTGAATCGTTTGTTCTTGACTTTGCATTCCGCCCTCTAAGCCGTATAAGGAAAAGATATTTGCAGAGTTTGAGGTCTTGTTCGCCCAGTTGACAAGATTTTCTCCTACTTCTTCAGATGCGGTTAGTGATCTAAAAGCCCATCTGAATAATTATGCACACATGTTTACAAGTTCTTCAGTGGCTTCAGCTGAATTGAAATGGAGAGCTGAAACATTTATGTGTGATTAAATCCCTGAAGAACAATCATGATTTAGTCATCTCCAGACCGGATAAAGGTGCTGAACTTGTTCTTATGGAGCGTTCAGAGTACGTGGCTAAAATGTTGTCAATTTTAGAAGATACATCTAAATTTGTAAAGCTCAGTTCTGTTGATACATGTGATGCCACTACCTCAAGTGAAACAAAATTTCAAAAGCCAACTCTTGAGGTAGGTAAAAAGTGGGGTTCTTTCCCGGGGAATTTCAGATGAAATTTGTCCGCCCGGATCAATTTGACTCCGTCTATATCAGTCAATTAAGTGCCATGCGTGATACACGATTGGACGAACATGTCTCAAAAGAGACTTGACTGACTGGGAAGAAGATTATCCCGCAGTAGGTTGCCATTGCTTTCTGCGGTAGACTGGTTGCCGACCAAGGCTATAGAACCCAATCTGTCCTGTTATTTAGCCCATAACTGGAAGGAACAGACGGATTAATACCTTTCCCAAGGGTATTTGCGCGTAAGTGAATGCAATGAATTCAGCTGGAATTCGAACTCGGCTCCCTGATTTCTCGTTGCCGAGCCGATATCCAATGGTTGCCAAAAATACATAAGGATGAAGTACCGTTAAAACCCATTCTTTCAATAAGATCAGTCCAACACAATATTGACAAATGGCTTTCTGTAGTGTTAGAACCTGTGTTGCAACATTTAAGTACATTTTGTATAAAAGATTCTTTTTCCTTTGTTGATCGTATCAGGCAAGTTCTTGTGTTCCTTTCATGTGTGCTCTTTATTTACTTGTGTCCCTCTGTTAGAGACAACCAATATTTGCTGTGAATTACTTTATCACAGTTTCTTGTTTCCCCATAGTGTTTCTGGATCGGTATTTATTGACTTGATGGAATTTGCTACGTCGTCTGTTGAGTTTCGCTTAGATAATATCATGCATCGACAGATTGAAGGGGTTGCTATGGGCTCTCCTTTGGGTTCAGGACTTGCCAATATTTTTGTAGGCTTTCATGAAGAGAGAATACGTTGTTGTACACTTCGTCCTCAACTTTATTGTCAATAAGTTGACGATACTTTCTGTTTATTCAATAATGAAGTTAAGGCTGATCGTTGCCTAATCAGTCATGGATCGATAGAGACATAATCGCCCAAGCTTATATCACTTATGGTACTTAACTGACTGACTTAGCTGTTGGGAAATGTATGATTCCTTCTCTTCTCTCCCCACCTATAGATAAATAGCAAGACAGACTGCGTTTTATAACCTTCAATGGCAACCAGTTTGGCTTGGTGTTGAATCAGAGTTTTCTTTCTTCAAGACCGGTTGACACCCAAAAGCTATGGAACAGAGACTGTCCTGCTATTTAAGAGACAATATGCGAGGTAGATTTGTTTTCTTTAACTGTTTTTTAACTTTCTTATAGCATGTAGATCATGCCTCTTCAGGCAAAAGTTAGATAGATAGATAGATAGATAGATAGATAGATAGATAGATAGATAGATAGGAACAGACTGAGAGATAGATAGATAGATAGATAGATAGATAGATAGATAGAAAGAAACAGACTGAGATAGATAGATAGATAGATAGATAGATAGATAGATAGATAGATAGATAGATAGATAGACAGACTGAGATAGATAGATAGATAGATAGATAGATAGATAGATAGATAGATAGATAGATAGGAACAGACTGAGATAGATAGATAGATAGATAGATAGATAGATAGATAGATAGATAGATAGATAGATAGATAGGAACAGACTGAGATAGATAGATAGATAGATAGATAGATAGATAGATAGATAGATAGATAGATTAGTTTGAGTCATAATTAATTTCTATTTTGGGGAACTAATTCTAATGACGAATACATGATCCAAAATACTAATCTGAAGTTTCGTCGTTGTACGCTCCGGTTTCTTCAGAATCTGTCTATATTTCTGAGATAAGGTGTTGTAACTATTTCCATTATTTAGATGGTTCAGGTTGTTGTCATCATTTTTATTGCTATATTCCATGTCGGTTTGGTCGTTGTACACTCCGACCTTCTTCAGAATCTGTGTATATTTCTAAGATTAGATATTCTAACTATTTACCCGGTTTACATTTTTCGAACTGTTGTCCTCATTTTTAATGTTATATCCATGACCTTTCGGTCGTTGTACTCTCAGCCTTCTTCAGAATCTGTGTATATTTCTGAGATGAGGTATTGTAACTATTTACACTATTTACATTGTTCGTACTGTTGTCCTGATTTTATTGCTATATCCATGACGTTTCAGTCGTTGTACGCTCCTACCTTCTTCGGGATCGTTGTGAGTATGACAACGAAGATGAGGAGTATAAATAGTGTAAATAATTACAATACCTCATCTCAGAAATATAGATAAATAAAGAGAATCTTGTCAGAATCTGCCTCGAACAATGTCAGGCATCCGTTTCTTTGTTCCTTGAAGCTTGGAACTGTTATGGCGGCTCCTTTTTAATGTGTAAGAGCAGGGCAACATTCGAACTCGGCTCTCCTATTTCTCATTCCGAGCTGATATCCATTGCACCAAAATGCTCATAGGGATCAAAATATTTAGATCTGATTTTTGGTGTTAACATGCAGTTTGGTTGGTAAATTCACCAACCAAACTCTATGTTTGGTTGGTGAATTTACCTACCTAAAAAGTAAGCATTCAGCATTTACTTCAACTCAAATGCAACACACGGTCAAGAGACGGGTTTCCTCATCTATTTGCAGGATATTCCGGTAAAATGTTGAATAAACCATAAAATTAACAAACGACGTAAGTTTCACCATACCATGATATTTACTTTCTGGAAATATACAAAATTATCAATTATTCAGTCTCTCAACCTATCACTGATTGCATGCATGAATAATCAGTATATTCATGGGTATGCATCTAATTTGCCAGGTAGATAAATTTGTACGTAATTAGGTAGATATTTACCTTTTGTACATAATTAGATAGATATTTACCTGTATAGTTAAATAAATATAAGCATTTTGTGGCAGACGATAGCGGGAAATGGAATATCACTTTACGCATGCGCATGCCGGTATGTAGCTAATGAATGAATGTGGCAGGCAATCTTCATATTATTACATTATTAAAACGAATGTACTCTAATTATAGCCATTATCTCGAATGCTTGATTCCTTGGCTTGTTTATTTCTTTTTCCTCTACAAAATAATGAGTCATTCAGTCCGAGAAAGAATTGATTTCTAATGAGTAAATGAACTGAAAAGGAAACCATATGCTTTTTTGTTATCATTTCGTCCTTTTGGTTTTAGTTTTTGGTTTTGTTTTAGTGCTTCTCCGACAAAGACGTACTTGAAAATGATGATGAAGAAGTTCGCCATTTTGAATAGTGAATGATGGGATGCAACAAGTAGGATTAGTGTTCAAGAAGAAAAAGACTTGAATAAAGAAAGACAACAGGGCAAGTAAGAAAAAAAAACAGAGAAAGTTAAAAAAAAAAAAAAAGAGACGAATAAAACAGGTGAGAACGAAAAAAAAAAAGTTAAATGAAAAAAAGAAATAAAAGAAAAAACAAATACGCTCAAGGAAAAGATTCAAGATGAAAATAAACTGAGAAATAATGAAAAAGATATATGAATATATGTCTAGATTGAGATAGATAGATAGATAGATAGATAGATAGATAGATAGATAGATAGATAGATAGATAGATAGATAATGAACTGAGATAGATAGATAGATAGATAGATAGATAGATAGATAGATAGATAGATAATGAACTGAGATAGATAGATAGATAGATAGATAGATAGATAGATAAGATGAACTGAGATAGATAGATAGATAGATAGATAGATAGATAGATAATGAACTGAGATAGATAGATAGATAGATAGATAGATAGATAGATAGATAGATAGATAGATAGATAGATAATGAACTGAGATAGATAGATAGATAGATAGATAGATAGATAGATAGATAGATATGAACAGGTTGAGATACATAGATATAGAAACAGAGAGTTAGAGGTGTGTGATTTGTTTTATTACGGCTTATCGGCCCTTTGCATTTAATTAAAGCTATAAAATATCTTTAGATTGTAAGATAATTTTTGTAGCAGGAAATTAGATAATAATTTAATGATAGAAGTCTGACTGATTAATCCATAGATAAAGAAAGAAGAGGTGTATTTGTACACTTAACCCTCTAGGGCCATTCGTATCATATTTGATACAGTATTTCCCTATAAGGAAACATTTGGTATTTCCCTATAAGGAAACATTTGGTATTCATTGACTGAGCAGTCAGTACTGCTTTCATTTGAAATTTATAAAATATTTCTCTTAAAAATTTTTTCAGGAAAATATTTCTTTCCAAGGCTTGTTTTCATACTGTATCAAATATGATACAAATGGCCCTAGAGGGTTAAAATTACCATAGTGAACGCAAATGCAATTCGAACTCGGTCCTCTGATTTACAATATACCACCCGTAAATCTAAGGTTACTGTACCGGGGATTCTTAATGTTTTACGTTCAAATACCTTTGGGAAAGTTATGAATTCACCTTCTTTTTCCTCCCCAGGTATGAGTTAAATAAACTTTTATAAAAAAAAATAATTGTCTCCTAAAATATTTTCCAGCTTTAAACCTCACAAATGTTGATAACCATTAAAGCAAAAGTCTTCTTTTATGTGCTGCGTCTCTTTATGAATCGTGGGTATATGTTCGCGTCTTATACTTTGAAAGTTTGATCTTTGTAGATGGATCGTTGGTATAAATTCCTGTTATCCGATTTTGCCCCGTGTGTGTGTGTCCTAAATTCAGGTGTGTTTACTTTCTTGTGAACCCCTATTTCCAGATGGTTGGTATTAATTTTTTATTAATTTTAAAGATAAGTATAAATGTCTCTAAAATTGGAGAATATAATTATTTTTGTCGGGAAAAATAACCGAATTGATTGAATCTGCGTAAAAAAGTCAGAGACATAGTATTAACATCCGTTTTGATAAATTGTTGACCCTAATTCAAAATTGAACTGTGACAATTTCTTGTCTTCAGCTACCGAGCTTTTGGGACGGACAGACAAGCGATAATAGATAGTAAATTCTTTCTCCCTCATCAGTGAAGGGACTCAGTCGAAATGGACAACTGATATTATTTTCATTTGGAGTTGGTAAGAATTATACAAAAAGGGAAAATTGAACCCCCCAGGTACCTTTAACCACCCCCGTTTTGTGCCTTTTCAATAAAACCGAGATAGGAAACGAAATTAGCAGATTTGGGGCCCGTGATTTGAATAAAATGGTTGAACTGAAATCAATGTGCTGCTAGAGGATATATTTGGGGCCCGTGATTTGAATTCAACTTGTTCTGCTATTTAACTCATAGCTGAAGGGAGAAGAGATGGATTCATACCTTCACCATATGTATTTGCGCTTAACGGAATCGAAATAGTACAGAATTTCGATTCAGTCTCAGTTAAGCTATTTGTCTGTCCCGCAAGGCCGGTTCTTGGTTTTTAAAATAATTGGCTCGGATTTATCAATAATCCCCCTTGCCAACTGCATCACGCGCCTATCATGACTCATCAGGTTTTTCTTGTTTTCATGCAGTGTAGATAAATGGTTAGAACCAAGGGCGAGAAAAATTGTTCGTTGACATTTCATTTTTCTCGACGTCAACAATCAAAACTCGTGTCTTATTGTAAAGAGGAGGGATTGTCAATTACATGCAACAGATTGTAGTTAATTAGGGCATCCGGTTAATTAAGATGCCAGTTTAATTGGGTCGAATTTTGAAATACCAAAACAAATTAAAGCATAATTGTAATAATCTCAATTCTTTATTTGGTTGATTGATTTCTTTTATCAACCTATTACTGATTATTTAAAGTCATTGGTCGTATTTATTGTATTGTACACAATTTGTGGTCCAGTGGATATCGACTTGAAATGTGAAATCGGAAAGCCGAGTTCGAATTCCAGTTGAATTCCTTGGATTCACTTACGTGCAAATACCCTTGGGAAAGGTATTTATCCGTCTATTCCCTCCAGCTATGGGTCAAATAACAGGACAGATTGGGTTCTATAGCCTTGGTTGGCAACCAGTCTACCGCAGAAAGCAATGACAACCTACTACGGGATAATCTTCTGCCCAGTCAGTCTTTCGAGACATGATCGCATAAGCGTGTATCACGTATGGCACTTAACTGACTGACACAATCACTGACGTAAGTGAATCTTGAAATTTTAAAGGAATATTCAATAGAGATCAGTCAGTCAGTTAAGTGCCATATGTGATACACGCTTGGGCGATCATGTCTCGAAAGAGACATGACTGACTGGGCAGAAGATTATCCCGCAGTAGGTTGCCATTGCTTTCTGCGGTAGACTGGTTGCCGACCAAGGCTATACTATAGAACCCAATTTGTCCTGCTATTTAACCCATAACTGGAAGGAATAGACGGATTAATACCTTTCCCAAGGGTATTTGCGCGTAAGTGAATCCAAGGAATTCAACTGGAATTCGAACTCGGCTCTCCGATCTCTCGTTCCCAGTCGATATCCACTGCGCCACAACGCACATCCGTAATAGAGATCAGGCAGTAAAGAAGATAAATATTTATTTTTACGGCTTATCAACCTTTTGTTGTGAACATTAATTGGTCATAGAATTTAGCTAATTGTCAAAGTTTATGCGCAATAATTTAGTTATAATTCTACCTGAGTGATTTTGTTTTTACGGATTATCAACCTTTTGCATGTTATTTAAACCCACTGATTACATTCATTGTATTGTACACAATCACTGAGGTAAATGAATCTTTAAATTTTAAAGGAATATTCAATAGATATGATGCAGTAAACGAAGAGAAATATTTATTTTTACGGCTTATCAACCCTTTGTAGTGAACGTTCATTGTTCAGGATATTTAGCAAGTTGTCAAAATTTATGTACAATAATTTAGTTATAATTCTAATTGATTGTTTGTATTTTACAGATTATCAACTTACTAAGGAATATTTAAAGTCAGAAAATATTTTTAGATTGTAAGCCTTTTCGGAGATATTAATACTGATACAAGTTTTACTAATTCATTCATAGCTGGGGTTGATGAGTTGGATTCATATCTTTCCCAATGGTATTTGCGAGTAAGGAACTATAACGAACTTAGCTCTTAAATCTCTAATTCAGATGTCATTTGGTTCTTTTCAGACGAGAAAAACTTAGACAAATATAAAATAAACATAAGAAATGATAAATGGTTATGTGTAGAGTTTTCAGAATTTCCAGAAGTAATGCATATAAAATTTCTTACAACTGTCATGATTTTGGAGGCTGTCAGTGATGAAAAACATGTAACCTTTTTCCTTAAGGTCTTAGAGTAAATCCTGCTGCCTACATAGATGTTCTGGAAACAGTGGTTAATGTGATAATGTACCTAACGGAAAACATTACACCTTTTAACAAGACTCATAACCTCCAGCCAATTTACCGCATAAAGAAACGGCAACTTACTGCAAGAATATCTTGTACCGAGTAAGTCATGAATGAAAAGAGACATGATCACATATGGCACTTTACTGACAGAACAAGGTACAAATGAAAAGATTTGGGATTAGCTACTTTTTCCATTCCACTGAAACAGACGTTAAATAATTCTATCTTCGCTACTTTTTTCTACTGAAACCAAATAGGGCTTTGATTTTTTTTGTCTTACACTGTAACACCAGCAAAAAAAAAAAAACTGGTGCGAAAAAAAACAACTTCCACAATGTGACCACAATAGGAACATCTATAAGCACGCATGAGTAAAAGGCAATGTGACAATCATAATGACATGTTATGGTTAAAGTACGGATAATTTTTTACTTACACGCGAAATTTGTTTCCGTCTTCGAACTTCCTGACGAATCTTAACTGTTAAAATACAAGAATGGATGGCAGAACATTTTATTTTGATCACATAACCGCTAACCCTCAAGCTCCCAGATATCAATCCATATATGGAGTGTAGTCGAGATAGGGGTTAATGAGCATCCTCATAACTCTAAAGAACCCCTAAAAGCTTCCATAGTCAAATATGAACAAGGACCATTTGATCCTACCATCTAGGCGATTCGAACCTCGTATAGATGCCATTATCGAATAAAATTGGCCAATGTTTATTTTTATCCTAACAATGTTTTTTTTAGTTAAAAGACATTATTATCTATTTCAAAGAGTCATTTTTGTGTAAATATAAATCTATCCTCAAATAACTCAGTTCTCTAATTTCCAACTAAAAGCCGTTACCACACCTCCCACAAAGCCAAAGCACCCGGTATTTCTTAGTGGTCACACATCGAGATATTCACCAGGCTTGATGTTGTTTATTTCAGCCATCAAATCGCCTACTTTGGACATCAGTCAGTTAAGTGCCATACGTGATACACGCTTGGGCGACCATGTCTCGAAAGAAACATGACTGACTGGGCAGAAGGTTATCCCGCAGTAGGTTGCCATTGCTTTCTGCGGTAGACTGGTTGCCAGCCAAGGCTATAGAACCCAATCTGTCCTGTTATTTAACCCATAACTGGAGGGAAGAGACGGATTAATACCTTTCCCAAAGGTATTTGCGCGTAAGTGAATGCAAAAAATTCAACTGGAATTCGAACTCAGCTCCCCGATTCCTCGTTCCGAGTCAATACCCACTGCACCACAACGCACATCAGTTTGCTTAATTAGACTAGCATAAAGGAACGAAGTTGATCATTGTTCTCTCATTCATTACTTAGTTAACCAGGGAAAGTATCTATTGCCCATTTTTTTGTAGACAAGCTGTTAGAATATAAATGCAATTATGTGTGCCATTTATAAAATGAAAGAAGGTTCGTAAGTAAATCGAAAAAACAGATTGCCGAATAAGAACTACTTCTGACATGGAGATGCCCGTTTTGCTTGATATGAAAACGGATCCGTTTAAGTAGGTACCTTCAATAATTCGATGAAAAAAGAGCACAACATAATGAAAAAATGTCCCAAACTTGATAAACACAAAGCGTTATCGTTAAAATCTTTGTTATTATAAAAAGGAAAAATCACACTATTTTTTATTAAATTTTATTAAATTTTTAATCTTTTCTGCCACGTTCGAAAGTTTGATTGAAAGTTTTGATTTTCTTGTGTCAACAGGTGAATTAAACAAAAATGTTGGGAATTTAACGTCGTTTTGTATTAATAAAATACATTATTTTGGAAATTCTTGCAAAAATCAAAGAATTATCGGATTTTAATGAAATTCTCAGGACTTATTCACAAATCAATGACATCATTTTTTGAAATAGGTTTTAGGAAATTTATATATATATATATATATATATATATATATATATATATATATATGTACATTTATTACTCCTACTTACTTAATTTTATGTAAATTTTGTATTCGTATTTATATTAATTAAAAGCAGGTCTCCTTGAAGAATTTAACTCATCAATTTGTTTTTATCAAACAGAAACGCCATTTACCAAAAATCTGCTCTGAAGCGTAAAATTTTAAAAAATGTAATATAATTATGACATTATTTAATTGTAAAAGCTTTTAATTGTTTTTTTAATAAGGCCATATAAAGCAAACCATTAACTTAAGAAAAATGCAGTTTTTGATTAATCATGAATTTTTACAAGAATACTTTTTATTTTAATTATAAATATTTGTTAAGTTTAAATTTGTATATTGTATATTAATTTAAGGAATTTTGATGATACTGTTACTAAGTGACAATCATATTTACAAACCGTAAATGAAAAATCTTAATACAAATCATCAAACTCCAATATTTTTAAAATAATTTTGATTTTTTAATTAGTGTATAAACGTAGTTTTTGTAAATGCGGGTGACCAGACACGACATCCTTAGAAAATAAGGGCTATGACTATAGCAAGTTTAAAACGAAAATTTCTAAAACTTCAATAAAACATTAGATTACTAAAAATGTTTTCCTAAATTATTAAGATTATTGAATACTTAAAAGTTAAATAAAAAAAGGCACTCACTTCACTTCCTTCAATTAAGTTTTACAGATTAAGTCTCCGTAGAACAACATTATATCTATCATCATCTTGTGAAATATGTAAACACTTTTTAATCGACCGTAGGGTCGATTAAAAAGTCAGCTGCTGTCGGGTTAAAAAATGCATTTATGCGATATTTTCAACTTAAAATAATTAGTATATGTTTCAAATCAGATTAATTTAACTGTAAATTTGATAATTTCCCTCAAATAACGTTTCAGAAATATATATTTTATTTTTGCATGATTTTTAAAATCAAGAACTAACTTGTGTTTACAAGGGTCTCAAGAATGGACGACTTTGATGATGTTACTGAAAAGAAAAAAATGAAAATCTATTCCAAAGTATAATTTCTGTTTAAAATACACCAGAGCGTTTTGTTTACTCGAAATAGTAAAATTTAATCCTTTAGCTTAAAATGACAGCTTTTTTTTTTCTGTAGGTTTCGCATTTACGGAATTCATCCAAATAGGGAAAATATTTACGGATTCATCCAAATAGGGAAAATATTTACGGATTCATCCAAATAGAGAAAATATTTACGGATTCATCCAAATAGAGAAAATATTTACGGATTCATCCAAATAGGGAAAATATTTACGGATTCATCCAAATAGGGAAAATATTTACGGATTCATCCATATAGAGAAAATATTTACGGATTCATCCAAATAGGGAAAATATTTACGGATTCATCCAAATAGGGAAAATATTTACGGATTCATCCAAATAGAGAAAATATTTACGGATTCATCCAAATAGGGAAAATATTTACGGATTCATCCAAATAGGGAAAATATTTACGGATTCATCCAAATAGAGAAAATATTTACGGATTCATCCAAATAGGGAAAATATTTACGGATTTATCCAAATAGAGAAAATATTTACGGATTCATCCAAATAGGGAAAATATTTACGGATTCATCCAAATAGGGAAAATATTTACGGATTCGTCCAAATAGAGAAAATATTTACGGATTCATCCAAATAGGGAAAATATTTACGGATTCGTCCAAATAGAGAAAATATTTACGGATTCATCCAAATAGAGAAAATATTTACGGATTCATCCAAATAGGGAAAATATTTACGGATTCATCCAAATAGGGAAAATATTTACGGATTCATCCAAATAGGGAAAATATTTACGGATTCATCCAAATAGAGAAAATATTTACGGATTCATCCAAATAGGGAAAATATTTACGGATTCATCCAAATAGAGAAAATATTTACGGATTCATCCAAATAGGGAAAATATTTACGGATTCATCCAAATAGAGAAAATATTTACGGATTCATCCAAATAGGGAAAATATTTACGGATTCATCCAAATAAGGAAAATATTTACGGATTCATCCAAATAGGGAAAATATTCAAAAGTAAATTGAAAAATCAATTCATTAAGATGATGACTATTTTATGAATGACTAAAAAGTAATTTATGGAACATGTGGACGGAATTCATCAATTAGTTGATGAAAGAAAATATTGATCCGTTATATTCACTAGATACATGCATCGATTTTGTTTACCTGCAAGTATAGAAGGATCTGCCAGGTATTTCTAATTGCCATGTCCTTCTTTGACGTAGCTGATGATGTCTCTTCGCGAGGAACCTTTTTTCTCATTTTTTATCCGTGAATTGTCATAAGTCCTAGGAAAAGATATAGAAGTGGTTTCTTGTTTTAATCGACACAGTTTTGAATTCAAAATATTCCTTCGTGGTTTTCTATCCTGGGCGATATTGCTCAAATGTGGGAGATTTAAACGGTTGGTTGGGCAATGTACATCTAAGCAGAAAATGGTAGGAAATTGAAAGTTGTAGCGGTTGGTATCGGATTTTGACGATTAAAATGTATTTCAACATATGCGGAAAAATATCCACAGGATATATGCAGAAAAACTGTATAAAAAATACAGGAATCTAAATCCCCGAAAACAATATGTTTTTGGCATTACTATATATTTTTCAAGGTTCAGGTTTTCTTTCGTTTCTTAGTAGATACGGTAGCAGCAGAATTTGCATATGTCATCGATATTTTCTTACATGCCTTTGGTATTTTTTATTGCATCATAAAATAAATTTACGAACCAATAACACACTTTTACAAAACAATTTTGTTATGCTTTTGAATATTACAGACAGGCGTAAGAAGAGATTGTGGATTCATCACTTTCCACAAACACATTAGTGTGAAATACGCGCATTCACTGAAAACAATATTCACACACACAAACACACACATGCATATATATATGTATATATATATATATATATATATAGGTAAATAACTAACCTAGAGAGCCAACGAACCTACCAAGTTTTCACCAAATAGGATCTTCAGGGAAAGAGCCAACCTTTCTAGGTTAGCTATTTACTTAGTTTGCTCGACTTGCGTATTGAGCGCTTTTTGTTTTAGGTTACACGTCTCATGTTTTTTTTTTTCTTTAGACTACGACTGATGTGACTTTGACTGATGTTCGGGTGCTTAGCTCGTTCTTTTTCTATTACCATTTTTTCCTTCCGCGTATGTACTCGGGGGTTTTTCGACACAAGTATAACAAGTTTACATTTAAATGTAAACTTGTTATACTCGTTTTAATAAATCCTGAAAGTTTCATTAAAATCCAACAATTATTTGATTTTTACAAGAATTTCCAAATTAAATTTTCAATAAATCACCAGAAAAAACTGAGTTACTTAATATTACATTTTCTATCGTAAACATAGACTAAGTTTTCCTTAGTGTGTGGGCTGTACTTAATAAAACAATTTTTTTTATATCTTTTAAGCTGGGGTTTCCAGGGATTCTTTCAATGTGTTGTTTTGTTCCATTTTTTATCATTCCAAGTGCTCCTACTATCACTGGCACGACTCTTGTTTTCAATTTACACATTATTATTATTATTATTATTATTATTATTATTATTTATTTATTTATTTATTTATTTATTTTATTCATTTATTATGTAGCAAGGTGCTCAATAATTTTGTACCTCAAAGAATGGCTGATTATTTTTTTAAAATTGGCGAAATAATATCTTTGATTTTTTAGCTTGACATCATAATGGAATCGTTAGATTTACTTAGATTTCCATTTGAGGTTAGTTTTTTCACATTGTATAATTTGTGAAACGCATAGGACAAGGCCTTATCCCGTAACGATATACGATTACATATTTCTGTTTGAGACGAGTTTTGGCTGGGAACAGTGTTTTAAGACATTTCTTGATGTAGTTGACAATTGGGAAGATTTCATAAAAGAGGAATTGTTTTGCTAGCTAGCAGCAGACATCCTTATCTGGCATTTCCAAAAAGCAGCCGATTCGACTCGATACTAAAGCACATAAATAAACCAGAATTATTTTTCTTCGATTGAACTCTGACAAACTCTTTTGGTATTTAGTGATACTTTTATAATTTTTCGAAGATTTCGATATATATAGTTAAAGAGGTACGAATAAATTTAGTTAGCTGGTCATCCATCAAAATAGATATAACGGAACAAGTCCATGGCAGATAGATAGATAGATAGATAGATAGATAGATAGATAGATAGATAGATAGATAGATAGATAGGAATTATATCTTTTGAACAGTTACAAAAAATGATTGGCGGATATATAAGTTTTCTTTTTTTCAAAGGTTATTTTCTCTGACTTTCAAAAATTATTTTAATTCCGCTCAACATTTTTTTATTTCATAATTATGCAGCATATGAAATCCGAAAAGAACCCCCCCCCCAAAAAAAAAACAGCATACATAAATATATAATACGCTTTATTCCATTAAGTCTTTTCATAGACCTTTACGCATTATGATTAACTGAGTTTCCAGAATTTATGTTATCCCGCGGCAAAAATGTCATAGACATGCGCACATTAATCTTACACTTTGCCTCCATTTTTTTTTCTCAGATTGGCAACCTTGCATCCTGTCTTCTCATAGGTTATTATATTCATTGCTTTCGATTGAGCCCTCACCAGAGAGACAACCCAATGATATTTTTTTTATTGGAGTCCGTTATCTTCTTTTTTTTTTTTTTATCTCGCTTCTCAATATAACAGCCCTGTACAACTTAGCGGGAAGTATTCGCATTCCTAGTTCCTTTGATTTCGTTTCCGATCTCCCAGCATGCTTCAGTTCTTTCCATACGTCCGGCGTGGTGCCTTGCTTCTTTTTAACGCTTTTTTTTTTTTTTTTTTTATTGCTTCTTTAAATTTTTTTCTTCTTTCCCTCCGGAGTTTTAGGTCTAGACAGAGTTACCTCCTATAATAATATTAATTCAAACTCTCGCCATCCCATAATCCCCTTTCAACATCAGAAGGGAATATTAATATGTGCAGACACCAAATTGATAATTCCGTTTCGTCAATTTTCACTTGTAGTTAGCAAAAGTAATCTTAGAAATAAATAAAGCAAAATAAAGTAATAGATAGATAGATAGATAGATAGATAGATAGATAGATAGATAGATAGATAGATATTATCCTCCCTCGAAGGAGTATAGAATAATGACGTCAATGTCTGTTGTTGACAGCCAAGTACCGTGACTTCGATGCTACAGACCCGGCTCTCATTCAATTCAAATGATCTGACGTCTCTCGTGACAACTAAAGCGTTCCTTGGAACATAGACTTTCAACGCGCGCCATTCTCGGCAAACCGTCATGTCAACGGCAAGACATCGAATAATTCTTTTCACAAATGTTAAATTTGGTGATTTTTTTCTCTTTATTTACAGCTTTTCAGCTTTCTACGTTGTTTTTTTTTTTTTCGCCCTCAAACGAATTTGAAATGACATTTTTGGCTTATGCTCCAAAATTCGGAAATTTAACTTAATTAAATAATTAATTAATTAAATAATTAATAATTAATAGATAATTTCCGCTTTTTTTATTAACTTTATTTTTTAAAACAAACGACAATTACATTTAATTCATTTCTATATTCATCATTATTTACAGCAACTTTTTTCCGCTTATCAGGAAGCTCTTGGGATAGCGAAAGATGCATTTTAAAAGCTAAGCAGAGTAATAAGGAAACAGAAAAACTTCATGCCAGAAAACAAAATTTTTACTTTAATCCACCTAGTACGCTTCCAATGCGGTTCAAAAACTAAGGTATGTTAGTGCACTGTCAAGCATGATGAGTAGTTACGATGATATATTTGCCATTACAATAGGTTTCCAAAAATAGAAATTACTTATGACTCAACCTAATCTATCTATCTATCTATCTATCTATCTATCTATCTATCTATATATCTATCTAGATCTGTTCATATCTATCTATCTATCTATCTATCTATCTATCTATCTATCTATCTATCTATCTAAGTCTGTTCATATCTATCTATCTATCTATCTATCTATCTATCTATCTATCTATCTATCTATCTATCTATCTAAGTCTGTTCATATCTATCTATCTATCTATCTATCTATCTATCTAAGTCTGTTCATATCTATCTATCTATCTATCTATCTATCTATCTATCTATCTAAGTCTGTTCATATCTATCTATCTATCTATCTATCTATCTATCTATCTATCTATCTATCTAAGTCTGTTCATATCTATCTATCTATCTATCTATCTATCTATCTATCTATCTATCTGTCTGTTCATATCTATCTATCTATCTATCTATCTATCTATCTATCTATCTATCTATCTATCTATCTAAGTCTGTTCATATCTATCTATCTATCTATCTATCTATCTATCTATCTAAGTCTGTTCATATCTATCTATCTATCTATCTATCTATCTATCTATCTATCTATCTATCTATCTAAGTCTGTTCATATCTATCTATCTATCTATCTATCTATCTATCTATCTAAGTCTGTTCATATCTATCTATCTATCTATCTATCTATCTATCTATCTATCTCAGTCTGTTCATATCTATCTATCTATCTATCTATCTATCTATCTATCTATCTATCTATCTAAGTCTGTTCATATCTATCTATCTATCTATCTATCTATCTATCTATCTATCTCAGTCTGTTCATATCTATCTATCTATCTATCTATCTATCTATCTATCTATCTATCTATCTCAGTCTGTTCATATCTATCTATCTATCTATCTATCTATCTATCTATCTATCTATCTAAGTCTGTTCATATCTATCTATCTATCTATCTATCTATCTATCTATCTATCTATCTCAGTCATTCATATCTATCTATCTATCTATCTATCTATCTATCTATCTATCTATCTATCTCAGTCTGTTCATATCTATCTATCTATCTATCTATCTATCTATCTATCTATCTATCTATCTATCTATCTATCTCAGTCTGTTCACTTATCTATCTATCTATCTATCTATCTATCTATCTATCTATCTATCTATCTATCTATCTATCTATCTATCTATCTATCTCAGTCTGTTCATATCTATCTATCTATCTATCTATCTATCTATCTATCTATCTATCTATCTATCTCAGTCTGTTCATATCTATCTATCTATCTATCTATCTATCTATCTATCTATCTATCTATCTATCTATCTATCTATCTCAGTCTGTTCATATCTATCTATCTATCTATCTATCTATCTATCTATCTATCTATCTATCTATCTATCTATCTCAGTCTGTTCACTATCTATCTATCTATCTATCTATCTATCTATCTATCAACACTTCTACACGGCCTCTTTTTACTCACAGACCCTGAAGGGAGTTGATAATTAAACACTTAAAATTGCTCTTTCACGAGATAATACCACACATAATTAGAATTTCTTGTTCATTATCTATCCATCTAAGTTTGTTTATTATCTATTTCTATGCATAGAAATAGAGAGATCTATCTATGTATCTCTCTATCTCTCTCTCACTCTCTCTCTCTCTCTATATATATATATATATATATGGAGAGAGAGAGAGAGAGAGAGAGAGAGAGAGAAATATGACATTAGCGTTCCGGATACATAATACAAACACCACCCGAATGATGTCACAAGTATAGATAACTCTCCTATACGGCCTCTTTTTACTCATAGACACCCGACAGAACTTAGTAATTAGGCATTTAAATTTACTCTCTGGCAATATGATACCAAATACAACGATAATAACGAAAATAACAGCACCATCTTTTATCAAATTCCAAAAATCCACCAGCCGCAAACAAATAAAACTTACAACAACGCCGAAAACAAGAACGAGACACCAAACAAAACCTAAAAGGCAATGCCCCGAACAGATATTATGGCCGTGTTCGTAGATGATGCTTTAATCTGCTGGCTGTATTCGGGGATTACAAAATATACCAATACCTCAGGAAATTATTACTATTTAGGACAACAAAATTTCTTGAAAATAGATTATAGATTATCTGGAAGATTCTCAATGAGCAATCATTTCATCCATTTCTATACATACTATATCAGTAAAATAAATCTCTTGTTCGCACACAAGGAAGGTACAACAACAATAACAACAACAAAATTAACAGAAGTACCTTGTCAGTTATTTTTAATGAAACACGGTCAAGAATGAGTATAGCGCAACTGTAGACACTGTTTTCTTATATAAAAAAACGTTAGGCATTTATTGATTATCGGACAGCCAGCTGGTTGAAATTGATAAATTCTTTTTCATAAAAAAAATTCTAGGAAAATAGGCCCACCGCTTTTTTTTTAATATTGATATAAGTTTCCTTCCTAAGTTTTTGTTTATGATAGTGTTGGAAATTAATCGGTATCACTCCCAAACAAGATAGTAAAGCCACAAAGGATTACAGGGTGTGGAAGAATTAGGAAGAGAAACATTAATGACTAGCGAAAAGATAAAAAATAATCAGGAAGACAGTAAATAGGGATTGACATAAGATTTAAACTTTTGCAGATTAAAGTTGGTTAGAAAGCATGGAACCGGAAAGAAGTTCCCCAAGCGAAGAGTGCGAGAAAACAAACTGTCAGAATAGAATTTACGGCGACATCTAACCAGTTCAACTGCAAATTGATGAGATCTTGGCGCCAGACTAGTCAGTCAGTTAAGTGTCATACGTTATACACCCTTAGGCGATCATGTCTCGAAAGAGACATGACTGACCGGGAAGAAGATTATCTCGCAGTAGGTTGGCATTGCTTTCTGCGGTAGACTGGTTGCTAGCCAAGACTATAGAACCCAATCTGTCCTATTATTTAACCCATAACTGGAGGGAAGAGACAGATTAATACCTTTCCCAAGGGTATTTGTGCGTAAGTGCATGCAAGGAATTCAACTGGAATTCGAACTCGACTCCCCAATTTGTGGTTCCGAGTCGATACCCACTGCACATCCTGTAAAGTCTAGGTACCATAGCAAAGAGCTCATTCGAACAATTGCCATGAAAGTATTTATAAAATAATAAATAAACAATCGGTACAGAGAGGCAACCTTACGGCGTTTGGAAAGTGGCTGAAACCGAGCCGCCCGATCATGACCAATAATATTGCTGATTCTTTTTTGGATTTATCAAAGTAGCTCAAAATAAATAGCAGGGGCAATTGTCACAGCAATATTCCAAGCATGGACGATTGGTAGACTTTTAGATATGTAAGATAGATTGGAAGCAACAGAAATGTGGTTCTACTGATGGATATTGAGGATTATGTAGACCGAACATGTGATCAACGACGAGGTTCTGGGGAGAATAGAGGTTAAAAGGAAACTAATATTTAACGTCAGGAAAAGACACCTGAATTCTTCGAATTTGTAATAAGGAAGGATGGATTAGAGAATCTGATACTTACGAGCCAGGTGAAAAGAGAGACAGTGGAAGCAACGCGTAACATACTTGATGGACTTGAGCAAATAGATGGCAGACGGGTTTGGGATGAGTAACAGGAGAAAGCGTGTTAAGAGCTACTAAGGATAGGGAGATGTGGAATTGATTGCCTACGTCCTGAAAAGAGAAAGGTTCATAGAAGAAGAGTTTCTGAGTTTGAGTTTTGTTTTACGGCATATCAACACCTCTGTGGGTTATTTGATGTAAAAAGGTGGGGTTTTAAAGTATTTCTTTTAATGTTCGGTTATAGGGAGAAGGTTGATTAAGTCAGATTATAATGAAATTTTTTTTGTTTTTTTCTTTTTTATTGTAAAAACTGAAAATGTTTTCTAGTTTTGTATTCAAAAATGTTTTGCTGAGAATAATTGTTTCCTTTAAAAATGTGTTATGGTAATAAATTTTTCTTCAAAAATGTATTATTGGTAATATTTTTCCTTTAAAAATGTGCATTTTTCTATAAAAGTCTATTTTTATGTATATATTTATGTAAAAGTGTATTTTTATACTTTTATAGTGTTTTGACCCCAGTTTAGGGGTTAGCTATTTGCCCATAGCTGGGACCCTATCAGGTGCTACCACTCCGGGTGAGGGTGGACCTGAGAACAACAGCAATTAAGAAGTGGGTCCATGCTCCTCACAAACTCTCAATCAGAGGCCTTGCTGCCGGATGCAGTTTACTGTCATGCCCAGGACCTCATAGAAGAAGAAGAAGAAGAAGAAGAAGAAGAAGAAGAAGAAGAAGAAGAAGAAGAAGAAGATAGATAGATAGATAGATAGAAGGATTCTGAAGAGAAAATTATCTCAACGGCACAGTGAGCCAACTTTCTTAGCAAGATGACCTAGCAATGGATTCAGTATAGTCTTTCCAGTTCATGTCAGCTGAGAACGTTATCCCGAGAAGGCACAACGAGTCACTTTTCTGGAGGTTAGCATCAGCCATACTGAGAGAAGGCAGAGAGGGGTATCATTATTTTTACTGCGGTCTACATGTACTATCCATTTTATTTGTTGCCGCTGCTGGAAGTATTCAAGCGATGTGGAATTTTGTTATGTATTAGAGCTTCTTGCTTGGGATTCTGTAGCGCCAATCTCTAAGAGCTGATGAGAGACAGTCTTCTTACTGTGTTCATTTGATTGAGACCATTTTTAATCAGTGATATGTGAAAATGTTTTTTATAAACCTAATGGTAGGGACATTTCTGAACGATTAGGAACACATACATGGTATCTATATGAGGGTGTATATATGTCGTAGATACTTGAAGAGTTTAAAAATCATGCATTTTTAGTGACAGGTTGCATTCTACACGGGTACATTTTTCTGGAAGGGTTAACATTCATGCATTTTCAGTGACTGTAACCTATTTGGTAGGCCTACAATCTCACGATTCCTAACCTTAACAGTACAGGTAAGCTCTTTTAGCATTATGTACAGGTAATGCTAACAAAAATGCTAAACCTCAGTGATGTAAACACTTGTGATACGAAGATGAATGCAAATTTGAGATGGGAAAAATCTTTTTATTCTTTATTTATTTGAGTTTTTTTTTTTTTAAATTTTAAGTAACCTCACCGGTGGTGTAGTGGATATCGGTTCGGACATGGTGGTTGAGTTTTTGTATTTCGTATAGCGACAAAAGAAAGAAACTTAGTTTACGTAAAGAAGCTACCGTAGTTTGGCATTTACAGAAACAAAAATACTTTCTATCAGAAATTTTCTGATACCTTCTATCAAAAATCCCTCTATCAGAAATTTTACGAAGTTGTTTTTGGAGTAACTTTATACAAAAAAAGAATAAAAACCATTTATTTTTATAAAATATGTCCAGGATAATACCCAGTACTGCAATATTTGACTAAGATAAGCCTACTAGTATTTTTCAAAAGCTGGGGTAGAATTATACACAAATTATTTGAAAAGATGAAGTATTTCAGAAAACTCTTCCGCCACATTTTTCGTGGTGTGATGGCTTGAGGACGCCAGAGAGAGCATAAGTTAGTACGGCCATCCAAGGTAAACCGGTCAAAAGGTAAAAGTCAGATGAATGTTAACCAACTCGCTCAATATCTCTTCCAAGAAAAAAAAGATAAGTTACAAAAGCATCAACGACAATGAACCAAGACATTCATCTGAGCAAGATACGGTCTCCTTTCCCGAGACATATGACGCAGTAAAGTGAAAGCTGAAAGAAAGCTGCAGGGCCGACTCCTCTTCTGATACCCAGCACAACCAAGTAGCCACATGGAAACCTGCAGGGGAAGAGGAAGAGTGTTCGCACTCACGAAAAGCCCTGACTTGAAACCTGCAATTGAAGAAAAAGAGAAGTCGGCCTCACAACAATCTCTGGTCTATAACCCGCAGGAGAGGAGGAAGATAGGCCTGCCACACGATAAGCCTTGACTTGGGATGCGCACAAGAAGAGGAAGATTGGCCGCCCTCACGACAAGCACTGATCTGTAACCCGTAAGAGAAGAGGAAGAGAGGCTGCAGCTAGAGGCGAGATACTGAGGCAGAGCTGAAAGAGCAGGGGACCAACTGAATAGGAATGGTCAGAACAAAATGCGATGACGAGGGGTCGTCGATTGCCTATGCTCCACTGAGATCAATTGGTCTAAGTATATATCTATAAATAATACTATACATGAGTAATCTTATACATGTGTGGATACAGTAATTCACGAAGAGCACTGAATGTCTGACACCGAATATGAGTGTCGATAGAAAAAGATAAGTCCTTATATCTAGTGTAGAGAATCCTGTTGATTTGTGTGGCAAATTTAGAATTCATTCACTTCCTCCCACAAGGAAAAATAAAGGAACTGAGTGTTTTTCCCGGTCTGTTAAATGTAGAATTCATATCATTCAGTGAGGTAGGGGCCAAACGTGATACAGAAGATTTTTCCACAGTAAGTTGCCATTACTTTCTGCTGTAGATACTGATTAATACCTTTTCCAAGGGTATATGCGTGTAAGTGAATGCAACGAATTCAGCTGGAATTAAAACTCTGCGCACGGGTTTCTCGTTCTACTGCACCACAAAGCATATTCCAGTAAAGTGCCATACGTGATACACGATTGGGCGATCATGTCTCTTTCGAGACATGATTGACTGGACAGAAATTTTTTCGGTAGTAGATTGCTACTTTTTTTTGTGGTAGACTGGTTGTTAACCAAGACTATTGCTATTTAACTTAAAACAGGAAGTAGAAGCCACTGATTAATACCTTTATTAGGGTTATTTGTGCGTCTGTGAATTCAAAGAATTCAACTGGAATTCGAACTCGGCTCCCCGATTTCACGTTCCGACTCGATATCTACAGCACCACAACGGGAAGAGAAAAACAAGAAATAACAATGGACCATACACGCAGAGAAAATTTGGGAACAGAGAAAAAAAGGAAGAAAAAAAATATGGTCGATTACATATTGACCACGCCATTTTATCGACTCGAAGCGCCACTGCGTAAAGAATTCTGGGAAACACAGTTATGACTCATCTTATGAATCGCTATTTAAAGATGCCGCTATTTAGTAAAACTTTATTTTCAACTTTCCTCGTGCTCGCCTCCCACCGCCCCTTTTTTGTTAAATATTTTCTCTTTCTTTCACTCTCCCTTTCCTCTTCTTTTCTCCCTCTCTCTTTCTCTCTCTCTCTCTCTCTGTTTTCTCTCTGTTTTCGTCTTTCTTGTTTTTGCTCATCTCTGTTTTTTTCCTTTAATTTTGTTTCGACCTTTTTTTTCGCTTTCATTCTACATAATATCTTTCTTTTTTCTTGATTTTCCTTTTGTTGCTTTTCCTTTTCTTGCTTTTGTTGCTTTTCCTTTTCTTGCTTTTCCTTCTTGCTTGCTTTCTCTCTTTCTTTTATTTTTCTTTCTTATAGTTTGCATCATTTTAATCTTTCTTTTATATTTGTCATCCATTCTTTCTTTCTTTCTTTCTTTCTTTCTTTCTTTGATATATTTTCCTTCCTTCTTCTTTCGTTTATATACGTCGTTTTTTCTTTCTTTTTTTAATTTTCTGTCCCTCATTTCTTTTTTCTTTTCCTCGCACCCTTCCTTCCTTCCTTCCTTCCTTCCTTCCTTCCTTCCTTCCTTTTTTCTTTTCTTCGCTCCCTTTCTTTATTTCTTTATTTCTTTCCCTCGCTCGCTCACTTTCTTTCTTTCTTTCTTTTTCCTTGCCTTCTTTCTTTCTTTCTTTCTTTCCCTCGCTCTCTTTGTTTCTTTCTTTCTTTTTTCCTTGCTTTCTTTCTTTCTTTCTTTCTTTCTTTCCCTTGGTCCCTTTCTTTCTTTCTTTCTTTCTTTCCATCGCTCTTTTTCTTTCTTTCTTTTTCTTTCTTTCTTTCTTTCTATTTTTCCTTGCCTTCTTTCTTTCTTTCTTTCTTTCTTTTTTTCTTTCTTTCCCTTGGTCCTTTTCTTTCTTTCCCTTGGTCCTTTTCTTTCTTTCTTTCTTTCTTTCTTTCTTTCTTTCTTTCTTTCTTTCTTTCTTATTGTTTCCTATCCTAGTTTACTTTCTTTCTATCGATTGCTCCTTTCCCTCCTCGTTTTTCATTTCTCACACTTATTCCCTTCACTGCCATTCGCTTTTCCTCTTTACACCAGTTTTAGTCCGCCCCCTCCTATTCTGTTCTCTTGCTCTTTCTATGATTCCTGAAGAAAATGATTTTTGTATTTTGAAATATCTTCTTTAGAGACTTATTCAGTGTACAGACAAACACACGAATAACTATTACGTCACATCATTTCTGTCGGTCGTCTCTCCGGCCGTCCACATGTGTCTTCCTGCATTTATTTAAACGATGAGGATATTGTTTTCATTCCTCTACATCACCAATCACAATGAACGAATGTTCCCTCACGGAAAGCCCATATCTTATGGGGGAGGGGTTAAACTCAATTCAGGCCCCAAGTGCAACTCGTACCTACGATCTATCACTAAGGATGCTGGAAAATGATTGTTTCCTTGTGCCGATCTAGTAAGTATCTGACTCATTTTGTTCTATTCTATCTTTACAAAGGCCAGATCATAAAAAAAGTCCCCATATGCGAGCAGGAACTTCTCTTTCCGCTCTCGAAAGAATCCAAAACGTCTCCGCGTCCTTGTGAGTGACAAGTTATTTTCTCACTCTTTTCCTCACAAGTCTCTCGCTGCTTTATCGATATTTCCATGGAACTACATTCTTTGCTTCTACCAGTTCTAACTTTCATGGCTAAGATCCACCATATGACGCACATTTTAGCGAATTTGTATTCCATCAATGAGAAGTAAATTCAACTCGAGCAACTTCTACTTCACAAGAGGATGTTTCCCGAAACACTACAATCTTAACCTGTTCAAATATAGAGTCAAGCGTTATCTTCCAGGCCTATTCCTATCAACTGTACTTCTTAGTCTATAACATTGAGTGGCTCTCGAGTCTTGTTGAATAAATGGGAAGGTTGGTAAAAGACTAAAAATAAGTTTTTCAAACTATAGAAAAACCAAGAAGTAAAATTAAAAACAGGAATAATCAAAGATTGCAAACCTCCGCCATGACAATATCGATATCATCTTAGCGATTAACAAGAGATGATTATTCAAATGAGAATAACTGCAATGAACTTGTCTGTTTTCTGTTTCTTTTTTTCTTTTTTTCTTTTTTTTTGGGGGGGGGGGGAGTTGGATAATAATTTTCTTAATGTCATGTCAAAACGTAGGTGATCATGGCTTTTTTTTCTGTTAATTGCCAAGTATTCTTGGTAATGATAGTAGAGTGGTTTCTCGGTACGTTCTTTTAGTTTGAATATTTTGGCACCCAGTCTGAGTCGCTATTTAATCAATTTCTGGTGTTGGTATAACAACGTCATGCCTTTCTCAAGTGTATTAGTTTGAAAGGGAATGCAAGTGGATGGGCTAGAATTTGATCTCAACTCAGTGATTTCAATTTCTGTATCGATGACCATAATATATCCGAATAACCAATGACGATATATACAATCAACAAATAATTAAAAAGAGCAGTCAAAAAACATCCGCCAAAGCAATACCGACATTTTCTTAGCGATTAGCAAGAGTTGATCATTAAAATTAGGATAACTACAATTAATCTGACCGCCATTTTGTTCTTTTTTTGCCTTTCTATAATAAATATTAAATTTATATTATAAATAATAATATTTTCATGGTAAAAATAATGCGTTCAAAAAATTTAATGATGTAAAGCAATTATGGGGAGGTAATTCAGGATTTTGGCATGTGAAACGTACACAAAACTATTAGTAAATAAAAAAATCGGGAAGATGGTCCAGAAATCAAATCAGTTTGTGCCAGTTATGAGGTCAATCATTTCTGAAATTTTCATCCAAATCCATCAAGGCTGAGTAACTAGTGTCCTGAGCAAACAAGTCACTCTAGCCAGTAAACATACTCAGATACGAGCGGCTAGCCATCCATTTAGAAACAGTGTTTTCTCCGATGAGGTTTTTCTTATGAGGTTTTTCTTATGAGGTTTTTCTTACTGCATTATTAAGGCGGATGTCTGTTTGCAAAAAATACTAGTCGTGTCTTTCCATAAACTTTTGCCAATGTTATTATGTTGATAAATGTCTATGTAGAAAAAATCAATTTTTAGTAGGGGTTGGATATTTATAAACCCCAGATGGTGAAAAAACTAAAAAGAAATCACGGGGGTGAATGTTTATTTAACACTCAAAAACTAGGCCTCTATCTATCTATCTATCTGTCTATCTGTCTATCTATCTATCTATCTATCTATCTATCTATCTATCTATCTATCTATCTATCTATCTATCTATCTATCTCAGTCTGTTTACTATCTATCTATCTATCTATCTATCTATCTATCTATCTATCTATCCACACACACACACACACACACACACACACACACACACACACACACACACACACACACATATATATATATATATATATATATATATATATAGTAAAAACAGAAATAGGGGTTGTTCCAACGAGAGAAATTAGTATAGAAGAAAAAAGAGCAAGAAGCGGTTTTGTTTAAAGTGTAGATTTATTGCTATTAATACTACTTGCATTTAGTATGATATATTAAGTGTCCATAATGGTCTTTGTGTCGTTTCACGTGTTTCGTGTCTAAACTTGACTCTCTTGACTCTCTTCAGACAAATAAACTTGTGACTTCAAATATCGAGATCCGTTTGTTTTTCTAATGGCCAAGGATAAGTCGTGAGCAGGTCAGAAAGTTTATATGCGTGCATGTTTGCTGGATTTTTTCACACTCACACGTTAAATCTCTTCCGTCACTTTTCGTGGGCTACAAAATTCTTTTACACTGACTTGCTTTCGTCTTTATACTTCAAAATTGTTTTCAGCGATTTCGATTCAATTCTATACTCTACGGGTCATTTGGTTCTTTTTATTGTTTTTGGAATACTACATGAATTTAGTGTCTTCTATTGTTTTTATCGTGTTTGAATTTAGTGTGCCTGTGTGTGAGCTTTAAGTTTTTCATGTTGTTTTGTTGAGGGAAGGCTTGTATTTTTATATAAATATTTCTTCCTGTATCTATCTAATTCTGTCTATTCATTATCTATCTATCCAGCCAGCTCGCTTTTATTGAAACGCTTTTTTGAAAAAGAAAATGAGGATGTGGGGAATAAAAACAAAAAAATGAAACTAAAATTTAAAAGATTTAAACTAAAGATAACAGACGTTATTAGAGCCCGTCCACCATACAAGATTAAAAGCGGCCACTGTATTCTGCCAATAAACAGAATCGAGAAACTCACTCACTAACGGAATCTCAACATGGATCATAACAAAAAGAGAATGCCGGAAAATAGGCCGAAAACAACAGTTATTAGAATTAACTAGAGATAGCGTGTAATCTCCAGGTAAACAAAAGTTCAGGGTTGTTAAAAGAAAAAATGTTTAGTGTTTGTAATATATATATATATATATATATATATATATATATATGACGTGTGATAATATTTAGCGTCAAGGTGGTTGTCTTTTCGGTGGTTTTACTGATAAAATGTATTTTGTCCAAGCAGGTTATTCATCGTAAAGTGCTCGATATCGGGATGAAGGTAGAGCGTTGATAAGCACAAAGAGTTTGTTACCTGAGCAGGTTCATGCCGACTTCAAAATTTTTTGAGGACACCGTCATGATGTTCTCACTCGTCAGGACTGGTTTTCTGTTAGGTCCCTGTTTTTTCTTGTTTATATGAAGCATGGTGTGCTTTTTATGAGTGTGGTCTTATTTGTGGTTGGTTGATTTTCTTTTTGTTTTTCTTTATTTTTTCCTTTTCTTTATATTTTTAGTGTGCAAGGGGTTGATTTATTTTTATTTTTATTGCTTATTGTTTTTTGGTGGTTGTGTTTAGAGGGTGTTCGCTTAATTGCTTTATAATGGATAAATGTTCGCCTAATTACTTGTTACAACAATGAGGTCACTCTACTCAGCAGAATCCACACACCTCATGGCCGTATCTGACAACCGGGCACACCGGGCACACCGGGCACACCGGGCACGGGTCCGGGCCGATCCGTGCAATGATAGTGAAAATCCGGGCAAGGAAAAATGCCTTCGTCAGAAATCAAACTAAACAATTCACGAAGAAATAAAGAAAAACGAAGAAAACATCCGAATGAACGCAGTAAAAATCTGTTTATTAATTTTGGGAGAAAAGACTGGTTATACTCAGAAAGTCCGAACCCGATTTCCTGCTTTCGTTTACGTTCTATGTCTAATTTCTATTGGAATAGCCGAAAAATTCCGCAAAAATCATAGTTTCTGGAAATGGATGACACTGATGACGTCATCAAATTGTCAACTAATAAATCCGGGCAATTTTCTCTGTGCCCGGTGTTTTTTTTTTAGCATCAGTTACGGCCCTGACAGACCTCATAAGGCTATTAACTTCATATAACCTAACCGCATTCCAAGAAATTGACATTGAAAATATCGGATTGTATAAGGACCTTGAACATGTGATAGTTAAGAAATCCACTAATTTTAAAATTGATAAGATTTAAAAATTTATGAATAAACTGTTTAAGAGCCTAAATCTAAAAGTAACTATTTGCACCAAAATAAAAAAGCAAACTTCTTAGATAATACTTTAGACCTAATGAACAATACATAGCAACCCTACAGAAAACCTAATAGCAATCCTCTAATTATCTAACTCAAGACAAACCATCTTCCTTCCATAGTTAAAAAAATACCCCTATCCATTGAAAGAATGAACAATAGAAATTTCACAAACAAAAAAATATTCTATTAACATAGCAAATTTTATGATAAGTCTTTGAAAGAAAATGGCTATAAATTCCCTGATATTAAATATAATAATAAGATTTAGAGAATAAATAGTACAAGAAAACGTAGTAGAAAAATCATTTGATATACACCCTCTTTCAACCAAATGGTTTAAAGTAATTTAGGATACAAATTTCTCCAACTAATAGAAAAACTCTTCCCAGAAAATAATACACTTAGAAAAAATTTTAATAAAACATCTTAAAATTCGAATATTGTTTAATAGTAATTTGGAAGGAATCATAAGAAATATTAAAAAAAATAATTACAAAAAAAACTAAACAAACATTCAGACCAGAAAAATAGTATAAAACAAATAAAATAAAAATAAATAAGAATAAAGATTTTGTAATTGTAGAATTCCGGAAAACTGACCATTAAATAATAAGTGCCTTACTGAGTCTGTCATTTATCAATGCACTAACTCATCGGTAGAAAATCTATATATTAAAAAAATTTACATAGATATAGCAAAGACTAAATTTAAACTAAGGTAGAGCCAGCACATTTATTTCTTTAAGAATAACAATTACAGAAATCAGACCTCTTCAGCTAGGGATTTCTGGTGCTTAAAGGAAACTATTAAAATCCCCAACGATAAAATGGAAAATATTCGAAAAAAAAAGACACGAACATAGGCCTTTAAAGGACCCATGGTCTTTCTGCTTGCATGAAAAATTATATCATATCAGATGTATTAAAAACAAAGACTTACTAAACTTTAGAAAAAATGACTGTGTTCTGTAAATACTGTTTAAGTTTCACACAAGATAATAATTAAAATTTAGAAAAAAATATATTTCAGAAAAATATGGAAATATAAACATTAATATACATGACAAAAATCGATAGAATAACAAATTAAAAATAAGTATATGTAATAAAATAAATTCCTATGACTTTATTCAAACAAAAATAGTTTTAAAAAGAGTAAAAAACAAAATAAATAACAAAAAGATAAGGTGGTGCAAATAATAATATAATGTTCGTAGACTTCTATAAAAAAGGAAGAAATAGCAAAAACTTGATATATTTTAACACGTTAAGAATAAATAAATATATAACCCTATAATTTGAGAACTTAACCAGAAGCTATCTAAACCTTGTAAGTAAAAAAAAAAAACCCTTACTTTTGGGAAAAAAAAAAAATTCTGTTAGTCACCTCAAAAATAATGGTTGGTTAGTTTGTTTTATGGCATATCAACCTCGATGGGTCATTTATTGCCAACTAAATTTTATTTATTTATTGCTGATAATATATTTTTCTTACAACAATTTATTGTTGTTTTATATATATATATATAAGTTTTTGTGTCTAGTAATACTATTTCTTTTCGAATATCAAGATTCATTGGAATTTGTTTTTAAGGGCAAGGTCCCCAAGTCCTATCCTTGTTATTTAACCCATAACTAGAGGGAAGGGAAGGATTACTACCTTTCCCAAGGGTACTAATGCTTAAGTGAATGCAGGATATTCAACTGGAATTCGAACTCGGCTCAACGATTTCTCTTTCCGAGCCGATATCCACTGCACCACAACGCACATCCGTCACTAAACGCTTACAGCACCTGGTATTCCCAAGCGGTCACACATCTAAGTACTGACCAGACTCAACGTTGCTTAACTTTGGTAATCGAGCGAGAACCGGTGTATTCAACGTGATATGGTCGTAAGCCGCTTGAAGATGGATTCATAGGAAAAATATGATTCCGAAACATCGGAAATTCTGTTTCGCGAAAATGTTAAATTAATTATATTACATTAATATTTAGCTCTACTTTGTATTGAGCACTTTAGAATTCAAATAAACGTTCAGGAATGGTGCATTTCTTATTGTCCGTCTTTCACATTATATATATATATATATATATATATATATATATATATAAAAATTAAAATAAGTTTTCAAAATTCAAAAATGTTGAATGAGCATTTCAACATGAAATCCCTAAGAGAGATCTCAAGCCTCCTCCTTATTCTCAAAATGAGAATAAAAATAAGATTAAAAAGAGAAATAAAAAAATAAAAAAATAAATAACAGTTAAGATTTGAAAAATATACGTCACAAAAAATTTTTTGAAAATCAGTCTATTTTTGGTTTTTACTTTTAGATAGAGTTGTAAGTGAAGAGATGGGAAATTTTGCATGTCTAGCTTAATAAACGAAAAGGGTTAAGAAAGGGAGGTTCTTGGAATTTACCTTCCTACTTTTTCCGTTTCGGATTAAAGTAATTTAATAAAATATATATATATATATATATATATATATATATATATATATATATATATATATAAGTAGACCTAAATATTAATGTGACATAAATATTACATTAATATTTAACTCTACTTTTGTATTGAGCACTTTAAAATTAAAATAAGCGTTAAGGAATAGTGCATTTCTTATTGTCCCTCTTTCACATTATATATATATATATATATATATATATATATATATATATATATAGTGCGTCTATCAATCAGTCAGTGCATATCTAAAATCATTACACGAGGTTTTAAAAAGCTTTCTCTCATCTAGCAATGCTTGAGATAAGTACACTGTTTGCATTATTGGCGGACTTTTCGTCTCTGTTCATATTTTCTTCATTCATGCGGAAAGAATGTCCGAACCATAATTCAACTGCTTTATTATTCTTCGGAAGAAATAAAACAACAAATCAATGCTGTTATCTCTCACACGCAATACACAAGCAAGCCAAAACTAATACAAGTCTGAAGAAATATGCAGTAATTGGAGGATTTTTAAGAACGACGAGACAAATAAATAGGATAAGACGAAAAACAAAAGAAAATTAAGGAGCGTGGGTGGTTGTGTGTTAAAGGAGATTGAATGGCCTTCCTAGACAAGAGAAAGGAAAAAAAGAAAAAGAGAAGAAGAAAGAAAACGAACTGAAAGGAAGAGGATTGAAAATGGAGAAAGCTGGGGCGGGGTGCCGATTAAGAGAAAGATTTAGACATTTAGTCACACTTAATGCCAAGCTCAAAAGCGCTAAGACTAATATATTCTTGCCTAATTCTGTATGGACATCCCGCACGTTCTTTTCCTTCAATTAATGTCAGTTCTTTATCTGTCAGTTTGTCTGTCTATTTATCGATCTGTCAGTCTGTCTGCCGATAGACATCTGTTCTTTCTCTATATCTATCTATCTATCTATCTATCTATCTATCTATCTGTCTGTCTGTCAATTGGCGTCTGTTCTTCATATATCTCTGTCTGTTCTCTGTCTCTATTTATCTCTCTGTCTGTCTTTCTGTCTGTCTATCGGCGTCTGTTCTTAATTTATCTCTGATTCTTCTTTATCTATCTATCTATCTATCTATCTATCTATCTATCTATCTATCTATATCTGCCGATCGGGGTCTGTTCTTTATCGATTTATCTATCTACCTACCTATCTGTCTGTCTGTCTGTCTGTCTGTCTCTCAGTCTGCCGGTCCGCGTATGTTCTATATCTATCTCTGTCTGTTCTTTATCTATCTATCTATCTATCTATCTATCTATCTATCTATCTATCTATCTATCCCAGTCTGTTCATTATCTATCTTCTTTTTTTTTTTTTAATCATATCACCCCAAGCAAGGCGATAACGCCACTGATGAGCAGGGGCTATGTAAGAGTAAAAAGATTGGAAAAGAGAAAGCCGGAAACCACATCCTAAACAGGAAACAAGGGATGAGCCTCTTCACCTGTTCAAAAGACGTGGGTGGAGTGTGAACCGGGCGATAGTTTAGTCTATCTATCTATCTATCTATCTATCTATTTTTATCTATCTATCTAACACCACATGGTCTTCGCCGGCGCACTAGGTGACTGAGTCGGCCCGAAACACCTTTTGATGGATTGAGTGGGTATTATATTTTCTTTAATATGATTTCTCGACTAATAAGTAGACGATAATAATAATAATTTTGCTGTTTAATAAATATACGGAACGTCTACACAGATACGGTTATCCACTAAAACCTGTGGAATGACTAAATTAAAATTAATCACGTTTATATATATATATATATATATATATATATAAACGTGATTATTTTATATATATAAAATGCATATCGTTTTTCACGTTCATCTGATTTTATTCTTATCTTCGTGATATGTTCGTGAAAGCAGTTCTCCTTCTTGCATTTTGGGACAATATTCTCCAATAGGAAGAAGGGCTTAGGGAATCTGATACTCGCAGGTCATATGGAGGGAAAGAGAGACAGGAGAAAGCAATGCGTAACATGCTTGATGAACAAATGAATAGCAGAGTGGGGTCGTAAGGGGTAACAGAGGAAAGCGTGTTTAGAGGTACTAGTGATCGGGAAATGTGGAAGACCATGATCACCTTCATCCTGAATGGACACGGCACATAAAAGAGGAAAAAACTCAATATATTGAAGTCTTAACACACGCACACACACACACACACACACACATATATATATATATATTCATCTGCAGAGAGATCTGCTTCGCTGTATCACACTACGGTTAGACATCCGATCGCTTTTAGCCAGGATTGACACGGACCGAATTGACATCAATCGGCGATTCTACCTCTGAGCTATGGGCACTCGGTAGAAGAAGGCGAACCTATAGCGTGTTATATACAATGTAAACACGCGCCAGTAGCCGAGAGTATTCAAATACATTGCTGCATGAACGATGCGTAAATGCGTGTATCAGAAGATCAGCCGGTTATGTTACCATGGTTTCGACTTTTTCGGTTTCATCACGCAATTTGTTTTTGTTTTTTGTTTTTTATTTTAACAGCTGTTTACTAATCTAATTTAAATCTGACCTATAACTGTACGGAATATATATATATATATATATATATATATATATATATATATATATATATTGACTGATTGATTGGTTGATTACTTAGTTTTTAGTCATAATACAATTACACCATTTTTATTAAAAAGTGTTCAATGCAATTATATTGCAGAACTTTTTAGTATTCTTCATTTTTAAAAGAGTTATTACGCAACCTCGGTTTGTACCATGTGGTGTCTTCAGGCGATTGGCAATAACTGATTTTACCGGGGTTTTTTTTCACCGTTTGTTTTAAGAACACTTACGTAACAGAGATTTTTTGGAACACTCACGTAGCGGGGAATTTTTGAACGCGCAATTTTTAAAATTAGAAGAATTTATAACCTTTTTTATTGTCTGAACCTACTAGGTATTTTATGGTATGGTTACACTTAGTCATAATTTCCGTTCTTTCATTCAATAATTCATTTTTGTTTGGGAATAGCATAATCTCTAACTTTTCTTCCTGGCACAGTCAACATATTTTGTCACCATTGTAAGGCTTGGCTGTTTTCACTTTACTGAACGTTATGTCTGAGTCTTTTCCCTATTTTAATTTCTGTTTCCAACCCATGGTTAACATATATATATATATATATACTAGAGAGAGAGAGAGAGTGAGTGAGAGAGAGAGAGAGAGATAACCTAAAGAGCCAACAAACCTACCTAGGTTTCACCTAACCGGATCTTAAAGATCCGGTTAGGTGAAACCTAGGTAGGTTTTTTGGCTTTTTAGGTTATCTATTTTGTCTTCTCTGCTTACGTATTGAGCGCTTTTTTTGTTATACATTAATCGTCTCGGGTTTTTTCTTTGGACTACGTACTTTGACTGATGTTCACGTGCTTAGCTCTTTCTTTTTTTACATCCATTTTTTCCTTCCGCTTATATACTCAGAGAGTTTTTCGAAACGAATACAGTGACAAGTTTGCATATATATATATATATATTTCAAGAAGTAATAGGAGGATTTTGAACAATTATTAAGTAAATCATCGATCTTTATATTCGACCTCAACAGAATGCAGAAAGCACTGGACGGCCGTTTCGTCCTATATGTGGGTCTAATCAGCAGTGCGCATCCACTACCAGGAATCGATCCCAGACCTCTTCGTCACCAGGGCCCGTGGTACAGTTGGTATAACATCAGCTTAATAACCAAAACAACTGTCTGGGTTCGATTCCTGGTAGTGGATGCGCACTGCTGATGAGACCTACATATAGGACGAAACGGCCGTCCAGTGCTTTCTGCATTCTGTTAAGGTCGAATATAAAGCTTGATGATTTACTTAATAATTGTTCAAAATCCTCCTGTTACTTCTTGAATTATATCTCTGTGCTTCAACCACGAAACACGTTATGGATTTAGCGGCTTGGTTGGAGAAGTCGTGGCTTGAGGAGGCACTATCCTATGGGCAAAGGAGCTTGGATGAGTTCCACCACGGAAGTCGTGAGGCCCGTCACTAGTGCCCGTGGTACAGTTGGTATAACATCAGCTTCATAACTAAAACTGTCTGGGTTCGATTCCTGGTAGTGGATGCGTACTGCTGAAGAGTCCCAAATATAGGACGAAACTGCCGTTCAGTGCTTTCTGCATTCTGTTGAGGTCGAATATAAAGCTCGATGATTTACTTAATAATAATAATAATGATATATATATATATATATATATATATATATGAATAAAGACAAAAAGAAACCTTACCTTCGCCGACGCATTTCGACCTCTCATGGACGGGACGTTATCAATGCAAAGGATTTTATTTTGCAACAAGTATTTATAAACAAAAGTAAAAATTTATTTAAGAGACGCTCATAAATATGCATCGGGTTAACTAAAACTCAAAATAAATTATGGAAGATTCTAAGTGACATAATTTACTGACCAGTAAACAAAAGTGAGTAAATGATGATGTTGTAAATAACCTTTAAATTATTTTACTATGGGACAAATTAATATATCTGTTATGTCCCATGCGTCATATACACTTGGGCGATCATGTCTCCAAAGAGTCAAGACTGACTGGGCATAAATCTTGTCATTACTTTCTGCAGTAGACTGCTTGTCAACCTACAAAGTCGAATTTGTCTTGTTATTTAACCCATAGCTGGAGGGAGAAGAGAAGGATTAATACTTAAATAAATGCAAAGAATTCAACTGGATGTCGAACTCGGATATCCGATTTCTCGTTCCGAGGCGATATCCACTGCACATCTCTTATTTCCACCCTTTTCTCTCATTTTCCTACCTGCCTTTTTTCCTCTCTGTATTTTTGTGCCTCTTACTTTACCTAACTTTTTCTACTTCCGTTCACTCCATCTCTGTCTTCTCCCCACTCTCTCTCTCTCTCTCTCTCTCTCTCTCTCTCTCTCTCAATTTGTATTTCTCCAACATCTCCCTTTCTCCCTAAACCATTACTCGCTTACCTACATCTACTGCAAAATAAACAAACACGCGCGATCGCGATCGTAATCGAGCTCTCACCCAACCATGCAGATGCATCCAATCATGTTTCAAATGACATCCAGAAGTATCAATGTATAGCTGTGAGTCGGGAATTGAAAAGCAGTTCTTGGCATGGACTCCACCAAAACCCGACCCATTCTTAATACGCCGCCCCATGACACATGCATCCCAACCTACTTAACTCAGCCACTCCACTTCTCTTACACATCTCTATGACAACAGAATAACATATATATATATATATATATATATATATATATATATATATATATATATATATATATAATAACTCGCATATCGCAACAATGGCTTCTGCACACCGGAAGGAATAACCATCCAGTTTTCTATCTATGAAACTTAGTCACTTCATATCTATCTATCTATCTATCTATCTATCTATCTATCTATCTATCTATCTATCTAAGCCTATTCAATAACTATCCATTTCAATCTGTTCATTATCTATCTCACATCATTATGTCGGTCTAGCTCCGTATTTATCCATTCATCTATGAATCTATCCCAGTTTGTTCATATATATATATAAAATTATTTGTTTAAACATTATTTTTGATCGATATTCGTATTTAAGTACATTTTCTGTTTATAATCAAACAGTATTATATATTTATTTCTACCGGCCTGATTTTTTACCATAATTTTCTGTTACGAAAATGCATCATTCTGTAGGATTCGAACCTGCGACCCCTATCCACAAAGGATTGACCTGACACGTCGAATATATATATATATATATATATATATATATATATATATATATATATATATATATTGTTCTGTTCATACAAATCTCGTTTGTTTCTATCGATCTCAATTTCTCCATATCTATTTATTTATCTCAGGATGTTCTGAACTATCCATCTTGGTCTATACATTATCTGTCTCTTTCAGCATTTTTATATCTATCAGATATATCTATTTATATATCTATGTCCGTCTGTTCATATATATACAAAGAAAAAAATCAATGCATGATGTAAAGTTAGATAAATATGAGAATTATCATATTCAGAATTCAGAAAAACTAACCAACTATTAAGCCAAAGAAATGAAATAATCTATAAATGTCGCCATAGGAATAAATTTAAACTACCCGTTAAATAGAATTTTACCCCATTCTGTCATGCTTGCTGTTTCATTCCCATTTTGTATTGATCAGTCGTTAAAATCTTTTGCGTATTGAAGAGATTTAAGTGGAAATCTGCTGTGTAATGGATATATATGCCAATATATGTGTACGACCCTTTTGTATTATGTATGTAATTGACTGCATCCTATTTTGTTGATCAGTATACTTATGTATAAAGTGTTCGTATTGGAATTCAAATCATCCCACTAAATCACACATGTGGATTCCTTGTATAAATTATCCTGTGATAATGTTTGCGTATTGAAAAACTAGTAGTTAGTTCTCCTATGAATTTGATATATAGGGTGACCCAAAAAAACGGGAACTTTTTAACAATCTAATAAAACCAAGGGTGGTGGAAGAAAAATATTTTATTCAAAGTAATTGAAATCTTAAAACATGTTATTTAAGAAACAAGGATGGAAGTTTCATTTTTTAAAATGACGTCCTGTAGATGGCGCCCTCCTGTACGAATGCATTCTTGAAATCTGCTGTTGAGATTCCTCACTGAGCGCTGCAACATCTCATCTGGGATATTGTGAATTTCATCCTGAATTTTCTGTTTTAAATCATCCAGAGTTCTTGGTCGAGTCGTGTTCACTTTACTCTTGAGATAGCCTCACAAAAAAAACAAAAAAAAATCACAAACGGGCAAATCTGGCGATCTAGGGGGCCATGGAACATTACCGAATCTTGAGAATTACCGATTCTTGAAATCACTCGTTTACCGAATAATTCTGGCACTGCCTCCAATGATTGCCGTGTAGTGTGTTGGATGTCGCTCCATCCTGTTGAAACCAGGTTTCTTGAACGTGTGAAAAATTGTTCAATTCAGGTGTCTCCACGTAACGATTCGCAGTGACAGTGACTGAGATCCCTTGTTCATTTTCAAAAAAAATAAGGTCCGATGGTTCCATGTAATGAAACAGCACACCATACCTTAATAGCTTGTAAAGGGCGTTCATGAACTTCATTAGAATTTGTGTCTGTCCAGTAACGGTAACTCTGCTTATTCACGTAACCTCTGAGATGAAATGGGCCTCATCTGACAGCCATAACTTGCTTAGAAATTCATCTTGATTCATGGTTACTGAAATGGCTGAGTGTTTACTTCGTTAGGCCACTGTTTCGCAGTGCTGCCACTTGCTCATGTCTGCTAATACATACTTTTTTGGCGGTCACCCTGTATATGTCTGTATATGTATATAACTATTTTGCATTATGTCTGTAATTTAATGCAGGTCCTTCTGTGTGTATATGTGTACACTTATGTATATAGATGTTAGCATTAATTTTGTATATACGCGTATATATTTGGTCTTCATAAGTGGGTGTGTGGGTGTGTGAATACGAGAGTAAATATATACATAAAATATTTGAATAATTTATCTTGTTTCGTTTATGAAAAATAAGCGTTTATTCCAAGCTTTTACTGAAAAAAGAGATAAATTACATAGTTACATTCAAAACATGAGGACAAAATAACAACAGCAGAAACATAAACATCCTTGAAAATGGCTAGAGAAATGGCCGAAAGCGGTTAGGCCGATAAAAAATAATCGACAAATTTTATATTTCTTATCTCCAACAACAAAATGGAAAAATGTTAGGATGCTGGAAAAACCTAATAAAAAATTAAATTGTCGTACGTATTCAATGAATGATGTTTGAAAGAAAGGTTGCTGGCCATAGATAGATAGATAGATAGATAGATAGATAGATAGATAGATAGATAGATAGATAGATACTAATAATTACATTCTTCTTCTTCATCATAAACTTGCACTTGGCTCTGTCTCTTGTCGCTCGCAATAATATTTCTCTTGGTATCTCTTCTAAGCCCCGCTTCGTCAACCAGTTGCTCAGACCTATCGAGCACGCCTCGCGATACTTTCTCTTGTCTTGTCTCTCCTTCCATTTATCCGACCCGTGAGTATCAAGATCTCCTTCCTTCCTTCCTCATTACGTGTCCCAGGAACCTCATTTGTCTCTTCCAGATATTTATTATCAGTTTTCTTCTCGTTTGCGTCCTTTCCAACACCTCATCGTTGCACACGTGCTCAGTTCATGGTATCCTCAGCATCGTTCTGTAAAACCACATTTCTGCTGCTTCAAACCTCTCCTTCATCTTTGATGAGATAGTCCAGTATTCACTTCCATACAGAAGGACAGATATCATAGAGCAATCCAGCACTTTTTTCTTTGTTTCTAATGAGATTTTCCTGTCTCTCAGTACTCTGGTTAGCTTCTGAAATGCGTCTTAGGCCATGCCAATACGTCTTTGGATCTCCGTGTTGTATTTTCCATCCTTTATCAAAACACTTCCCAGGTATTTGAATTTTTTACTTTTTTTTGTAAGGTCAATGTCTTATCCGTTTACTAATGATGGTTAATAAATGCTATGATTTAAAAACTTTGATTTTATGTAAACAACAATTTACTTTCAATTATGGAAAACATCAAGTACAATCGAAAAGGATTTAATAAAGAAAAGGAAAGAAAGAAAGAGGAAAGAAAAGAGAATAAAATAAAAAAGATGAGGAATCAAGAAAAGGAAAAGAAAGAGGAAACGGAAAGATAAAGAAGTAGAAAATGAAGAGAGCCTCTCAAAGGAAGAACTTCTCAACATTTTCTCACGCATATTTCTCTTCTTTTTTCTTTCTTTCTTTATTATCATCATTGTTAACTACCTGATGAAACACTGTTCTTTCAATGTCGAAACAAAATGTACAATCTTTTTGTAGTTTTTTCCCTTGTTCTAATTTAATAAAATTATAATAAATATTCAGTGATCAATTTTTATATTGAGCACTATTTTAAATGAATGTTTTGAACGTTGCAATTTTAATCTTCGTTCTTCTTCACTATATATATATAGTGTATGTATATATATATATATGAGTTGAATATATAGATCGGAATCTGACAAGATAAATACAATTAATAAACAACAAGTAGGAAAAAAGGTGTCTTCAATCTAACATGTTTCACTTATAACAAGCTTCTTCAGAGTTCTTCCTTATTAAATCTCTGAAGTAGCTTGTTATGAGTGAAACAAGTTAGATTAAAGACACATTTTTCTTCCTGGTTTCTTTATTTATTCTATATATATATATATATATATATATATATATATATATATATATATATATAGTGAATTAATAGGTATATATATGAGGTGCACATATGTATAGTATTATTACTCAGGTCTTAATAAAACAGTGCTAAATGTATGAACAGAGCTATATATATATATATATATAGAGAGAGAGAGAGAGAGAGACAGAGAGAGAGAGAGAGACAGAATAAATATATAAATAAATAAATAAATAATATTAATAAATAAATAAATAATATAAATAAATAAATATATATATATATATATATATATATTCCATTTCTTAACGAGTTATTACGCGATCCAGGGTTCTACCATGAGTGGTGTCTTCAGGTGATTTTCAATAACTGATTTTAACTCGTTTACAATTGGAAATCTTCAAAAGTTCTACAATATAATTGTATTGAACACTTTTTAATACACCCGTGTACTGGTCTAATTTAATTATAACAAAGAAGTAACTAACTGATATATATATATATATATATATATATATATATATATATATATATATATATATATATATATATATTCAATGATTGCGCTATTTAGTAAGAAGAGTCAATCTCTTTGTCTCATTCTTCCTATCTCGGTTTGTTCGTATCTATCGATCGATCTCTCTATCTCATTATCTATCGATCTGTACGTTTATCAACCATATTGTACTTTAGCAGTTATCGATATCAGTAGATACGTGCCGGTAGCCATGTCGAATGAAAAGAGGGCGTTACAGTCGAACACTTGATCGACTCGAAATCATAAATAGCTGCTGAGATAATCATAAAATCAACAGTAAACACGGGCGCAAATTTCGTGTTGTTGTATTTGCTCGATCGACCGGTTCGTTTTCATCATATGCTTGGTTTTAATCTGTTTTCATTTGGGCTTTCCCAGTAACACTGCATCAAAAGACATGGACATCACTATTCAAAACAATATCAATTGCCACGCACACACACACACACACACACACACACACACACACACACACACACACACACACACACACACACACACACATATATATATATATAATGTGTGTGCCGGATTAAATAATTTGCAAACATTGTGTCTGCTTATTTTTAATAAAATCCGTTTTCATCATATGCTTGGTTTTAATCTGTTTTCATTTGGGCTTTCCCAGCAACAATGGTCGATTTCCACTGCATCAAAAGACATGGACATCACTATTTAAAACAATATCAATTGCCACACACACACACACATACATACATATATATATATATATATATATATATATATATATATATATATATAATGTGTGTGCCAGATTAAATAATTTGCAACATTGTGTCTGCATATTTTTAATTAAATCTGTTGATATTCATGGAATAATCTTTCGCTTATTATAATTGAAATGTGTCAGAAATGAGATGTAACGTTGACGGATGTGATTATCATTCATTTCTCAATGTTCCCAAGTACTTTCAATCTCCTTCCAAGATCCTCTTCAGGGGTGTGAGTTGTGGTAACAAAAAATAACCGCAAAACTGTTGCTAAAAATTATTGTAAATGTTTTCTTCTTCAAATATAACGGTTGATAAATTGCTTAGCGTTCATTAGAACGTGAAAATTATCCCAAATGGAATTTTTTATGTATTGTAATGTAATGGTCGTTCACAAGTTAATGTATGAAAAACTGTTTTTTTATAAACATTTTAGAACCTTACGACAATATTCTGTCAACGTTACAGCTCATGTTTTAAGTATAATACGCAACAGATTATCCGTAATGTATAGTAATGTTTTCTTTACAAAAATTAGTAAAAAAACATGTCACTGAAAATTTTGTCCATCGCTTCACATCTTTCTGGCTAGTTTGTATTCCATGTCGGAAAAACGACACGTCTTTTATGCTAACACGAGTCAACCATTTCTTTGACATCTTCATAAGAATGAAAGTGCTAATCAACCAGGCCCTGGGCCATCGATCGGAACAAGTGATAATGCCTGGTGAATACGGTGGGTGGTGTAGAAATTCCCATTTAAGCATTTCCACGCAGGATTTCACCCGTTTTACATGTGCCCTAATGTTGTCATGCTGCTCGTTTAATGGCCATTTTTTTTAGCAATGCTCGGCTCAAACGCATCAGTTGTAATCGATAGCGATCTCCAGTGATAGTTTTAGTGGGTTTGAGCAGCTCATAATAAACTACATCCGACTGATCCTACTAAATCCAGAGAAGAACCTTCGAACCATGGATATTCGACTTTGCCGTCGATGTTGATGCATGGCCAGGCCTACCCCACGATCGTCTACGCTTAGGGTTATCGTAGTGTATCCACTTTGCATCGCCGGTTACGATACGATGAAAAACATCTTTCCGTTTCTACCGTTGAAGCAGCTGTTCCCACGTGACAAGACGCTGTTCGACGTCTCTAAGCTTCAACTAATGTCCTTGCTTTTCAACCGTTACTAACGTTTCGAAACTGTTTTGTAATCAACTCCTAAGGATTCTGCAAGTTCAGCTTTCACCTGACATGCGTCTTCATGAAGTAATCCCTTCAATTCTTCGTCTTCGAACTTTTTCGGTGCGCCAGAGCGTTTTTTAACTTCAACCTCAAAAGCATATAAGCCGATCTCTGCATGTTGTTTCTAACAAACCATGGTCGGCGTAAACCCCAACGAGAATTCTGTTTTGTTCTTCCGCTGAAGATTTATTTTGAATAAAGTAGTGCAATAAAATTTCCCGTAAATAGACTTTCTTTGGCACGAAATCTGATATGTTTAATGCTATGAAAAACAAAGTCGTTAATACTTCGCCATACACTAAGTTTCAGGCTTGCTTATAGTACTTCCTCATAGATGCATTACCATCTGAAACTACACGAACGCAGTATATATATATATATATATATATATATATATATATATATATCCTAATGAATAAGGAACGAAGAAAAATTTACAACATTCAAAACATTAATTTTAACAGTGCTCGATATACAATATAAAGTTGTGGATATTCATTATAAATTATAGTTTAGAACATGTACAAATCATTATCCACTACAAAGTGTACATTTTGTTTCGACATTGGAATGACAATGTTTCATCAGGTGATGTGGAAAGGAATGGAAAGTCTCTTTTCTTATATTTGGCGAGTTGTGTGTGGGATGTAGGTGGGGTTAGTGACAAGGCAATAGGTTTTGATATTCATCAGTATTCTCATCCTTCTCTTACTCACTTCCTGACACATCCTCTAGCCTGTCACTCTTTCTCATAACTTTCTTCCTATGTACCCCCCTTCAAAACAGTGGCAGTAAAATGCCTTGTTTGGGGCGATATGATTATAAAAAAAAACATAGCAATCCAGTACTCTCAATAATAAACGAAAAACAGAGTGTTGAGAAGCTATGTTGCCTCTGAGTAAACTTGTACAGGCTTGTCGACGGGCAAAGGAAGGAATAATTTTGTTTCGAAAGATGTATAAAACGAATTAGAAGAGAGATAATGAAAAATGGGCAGCAGTTTCTCGTATCATGAAAAGACAAGCTTGTAAATAATTAAATGAATCGGTTGTAAAGAATGGACTTTTGCTTTGATTTTAATTCTTATTTATTTATTTAAGGAATAGAATCAGGCCAACAGCGAGGGTGGGGAAGATGTCAGATAGCAGTGTTGAATAATTCCGAGAATGAATAATGCCAATAATCGGGCCGCTGGGGGTGTTGAAGATACGAAATTTCGGTGCTGACCCACTAACGTGATCAAAAGCATCGGCCCGGTTATGGTGGGTGGGAGTTAACAATCCATTCGTTGTAATTCAATTAACTGCTCGATGAGTAATTTCTTTTAGCGTTTGGGGATTTTGAGCTTCTCTGTAAACGGTGGTGAGTGGTGACGTGTTGGGTCTACGGCAATGCATCAATAACAGTGAGAACAGTAAACGAATGAAAGTATTGAAGAGGGAAAGCTCCAAAATAAATTTTAAAAGAAATGGATTACTTTTTCGAAGCAATGTCACGCCCGTTTGCTCTTTGTACAAAAATGAAAATAAAAAAAAGGTTACCTTTTGAAATAGACGGAATTGTACACGTTTAAATACAAACAAGTTACAGTGTACGAGAGAGAGGAATAATGGGTTTCGTTTTGCACGGTTTCAGCGACCCGATCACACCGACCAACGAAATGGCCTGAAGGCATAAGTGTAATGATGGCAATTCGGATATTCCAATGAAAAGATATAAAGAGTTTTCTTCAAATACAGAATGATAATTTTGACTTAATAAAAGGACGTAAAATATCGTATGAGTTTGAAAATATCGTATTATCGAATAGTTGCTTAGATTGTATGACTGAAGCGTTGATAAGACTGAATTGTCGTTAAGATTATATGACCGAATTGCTGTTAACACTGTAAAACTGAACTTTTACTGAGATTGTAACAGAATTTTTGTTGCTAAGACTGAATTGTTGCTAAGAACATATAAGTGAATTGTTGCTAAGATCGTAAAACCAAATAGCTGTTAATATCTTCTAGGTACCTCCACTCATTTTCGATAACACACAAATTTAAATTGAATTTTTAATAATTAAAAGTTTTCTTCAAATTTTTATTTTAGTTTTAATTGAAACCTAAATTATTAAATTTACTGTTTCCAGTAAGCAAAATACTCTGGTGTATTTCAAAACGAAATTATATTGGTTGGAATCTAAAATTTTGAGTTTTTTCTTTTTTAAATTTTAAAATTTTTCGGCCATGTTTGAGAGACCAACACATTTTTAATAAAAGTTAATTATTGGTTTTAAAAATCTTGCAAAAATGAAATACACACTATTTTTGGAAAATTAGCAAATTTAATGTTAGATTTATCTGATTTACACACGTATTACTTATTTATAACATGAAATTTAGAATAAAACTATTTCTTAAACACAAAGTTTAACTTTCTGACGTTTCTCCCGAATTTGAAATGTGATGACAGCTCGACATATACGAGAGAAGATAAATGTGTGGCGATCAGAACTGATAACATTGTCCAAACTTTTTTTTCCTGTAAGGGGATGAAACCGTGAAAAACATTACCTTTTAATGTACACATAGAAATTGCCAAACAAAAAAAAATTCAAATACACATAAAAATTACAAATTATTCTAAAAATACGATGACTCGATGATTTGTATTATACGTTTTGAATTTTCGATTAATAAATACAGTTTCCACTTAAAAACTTACCAAGTTAACGCCTACAAACCTTTGTACTATTTTAAAAGTATTATTGAAACTTTATAAATTGTTATAATTTAAAAAATTAAAACAATTCTTTTAAAATTTCATTAATAATCGAAAAATAATTTCTCATGACCTTGATGTCTTTATTTTATACTATTTATTAAAGCAATTAAAAGTTCATCTAATGTAATAATGTCATAGTTTTATTGCATTTGTTTATTTTACTATTCGGAGCAGATTTTCGGTAAAAGGGAATTAATGGTAAAAAAAATATAGGTGATTTACATTCCCCAATGAGTCCTGCGTTTAACTAATAAAACCCACTTTGCCTACAGAATTTAATTTTTCAAAATTTCATGAATTTACGTGGAGGAAGGGAAACAGATAGAAAAAAATAATTTTTACTAAGATTTTTTAAAAATGATGACTTAAAAAATAATTATATTCATTTGTGAATAAGTCCTGAAGGTTTCATTAAAATTCCGACAATTATTTGATTTTTGCAAGACTTTCCAAATTAATGTATTTGCCACAGGAAAAAAAAAACTGAGTTATATAATATTACGTTTTCCATTGTAATTTCTAGTAACGATTTGGCTCCTCGCTAACGAAAATAAAAAACCAAGATTTTTACCATAATTTCGAACGTATTAGAAAGGATTTAATTTTTTATTTTTCAAATAATTAAAAATACATCGATTTTTCCTCTTAATAATAGCATAAACATTTTGATTTTAAAAAAGTTGGTTTTAATTAAGTTTGGGACATTTTTTTCTTCATACAATGGTGTTTTTTCGGCGATTTAGTGGAGGTACCAAATTTTAACTTTAAATTGTTGATAAATGTCATATGGCCGAACTGCTGCTAAAAATCATAAGAATTAATTACTTCTCCGACTATAAGGTTATATTTTTGGTGAGCATGTAGAACCGAGTAATTTGTTAGATCATAAGACAGAATTAAGAGCAAATGAAATAATGAGCAGCAAAATTGCGGAAGATCGAATACTTGGGAAGATCGTAAGATTGAAATATTGCAAACTGTTAGGACCCAATAGTTATTAAGATCATAAGACTGACTACGGCGAAACAGAAGGATTGTTGCTAAAATTGTGAAGATCGACATTGAAGATCAAGATTGAAATGAGCCAAACTGTTAGAACGCAATATGCTATTAAGATCATAAGACTGAATTGTTGCTAAAATAGTATTGATTTATGGTAATGAAGGATTTGCATTTGGGAAGATCGTAAGATTGAAATATTGCAAACTGTTAGGACCCAATAGTTATTAAGACCAAGACCGAATTGCTGCTAAAATGTAGGGCTGGATTGTTGCTAAAATTGTAAGATCGAATACTTGGGAAGATCGTAAAGATTGAAATATTGCAACCGTTAGGACCTAATAGTATTAAGATCATAAGAGAATTGCTGCTAAAATGGGGGCTGGATTGTTGTTGCATCAGGGTACATCGAATATCGGGAAGATCGTAAGATTGAAATATTGCAAACTGTTAGACCCAATAGTTATTAAGATCATAAGACAGAATTGCTGCTAAAACATTGTAGGGCTGATTGTTGCTAAAATTGTAAGATCGAATACTTGGGAAGATCGTAAGATTGAAATATTGCAACCCAGAATCAATAGTTATTACAGATCACAAGACCGAAGAGCTGCTAAACGTAGGGGCTGGATTGTTGCTAAAATTGTAAGATCGAATACTTGGGAAGATCGTAAGATTGAAATATTGCAAACTGTTAGGACCCAATAGTTGGTTAAGATCATAAGACCGAATTGCTGCTAAAATGTAGGGCTGGATTGTTGCTAAAATTGAAGATCGAATACTTCTGGGGAAGATCGTAAGATTGAAAATATTGCAACTGAAAATAGACCCAATAGTTATTAAGACTATATAAGACCGAATTGCTACAAAATGTAGGGCTGGATTGTTGCTAAAATTGTAAGATCGAATACTTGGGAAGATCGTAAGATTGAAATACAAACTGTTGACCTCCAAAAGTTAAGATCATAAGACCAACTACAATATAAAATGAAATAGATTGTTACAATTGTGACTGAATATTTGGGAAGATCAAGATTGAAATATTGTAAAACTTGTGGACCCAATAGTTATTAAGACTACAAGATGGAATTGCTGCTAAAATGTAGGGCTGGATTGTTGCTAAAATTGTAAGATCAAACTTGGGAAGACGTAAGATTGAAATATTGCAAACTGTTAGGACCCAATAGTTATTAAGATCATAAGACAGAATTGCTAAAATGTAGGGCTGATTGTTACAAAATTGTAAGATCGAATGCCTGGGAAGATCAAAGGATTGAAATATTGTAAACTATGACCCAATAGGTTAAGATCATAAGATGAATTTTGCTGCTAAAATGTAGGGCTGGATTGTTGCTAAAATTGTAAGATCGAATACTTGGGAAGATCGTAAGATTGAAATATTGCAAACTGTTAGGCCCCAATAGTTACAAAGATCATAAGACCGAATTGCTGCTAAAATGTAGGGCTGGATTGTTGCTAAAATTGTAAGATCGAATACTTGGGAAGATCGTAAGATTGAAATATTGCAAACTGTTAGGACCCAATAGTTATTAAGATCATAAGACAGAATTGCTGCTAAAATGTAGGGCTGGATTGTTGCTAAAATTGTAAGATCGAATACTTGGGAAGATCGTAAGATTGAAATATTGCAAACTGTTAGGACCCAATAGTTATTAAGATCATAAGACAGAATTGCTGCTAAAATGTAGGGCTGGATTGTTGCTAAAATTGTAAGATCGAATACTTGGGAAGATCGTAAGATTGAAATATTGCAAACTGTTAGGACCCAATAGTTATTAAGATCATAAGACAGAATTGCTGCTAAAATGTAGGGCTGGATTGTTGCTAAAATTGTAAGATCGAATACTTGGGAAGATCGTAAGATTGAAATATTGCAAACTGTTAGGACCCAATAGTTATTAAGATCATAAGACAGAATTGCTGCTAAAATGTAGGGCTGGATTGTTGCTAAAATTGTAAGATCGAATACTTGGGAAGATCGTAAGATTGAAATATTGCAAACTGTTAGGACCCAATAGTTATTAAGATCATAAGACAGAATTGCTGCTAAAATGTAGGGCTGGATTGTTGCTAAAATTGTAAGATCGAATACTTGGGAAGATCGTAAGATTGAAATATTGCAAACTGTTAGGACCCAATAGTTATTAAGATCATAAGACAGAATTGCTGCTAAAATGTAGGGCTGGATTGTTGCTAAAATTGTAAGATCGAATACTTGGGAAGATCGTAAGATTGAAATATTGCAAACTGTTAGGACCCAATAGTTATTAAGATCATAAGACAGAATTGCTGCTAAAATGTAGGGCTGGATTGTTGCTAAAATTGTAAGATCGAATACTTGGGAAGATCGTAAGATTGAAATATTGCAAACTGTTAGGACCCAATAGTTATTAAGATCATAAGACAGAATTGCTGCTAAAATGTAGGGCTGGATTGTTGCTAAAATTGTAAGATCGAATACTTGGGAAGATCGTAAGATTGAAATATTGCAAACTGTTAGGACCCAATAGTTATTAAGATCATAAGACAGAATTGCTGCTAAAATGTAGGGCTGGATTGTTGCTAAAATTGTAAGATCGAATACTTGGGAAGATCGTAAGATTGAAATATTGCAAACTGTTAGGACCCAATAGTTATTAAGATCATAAGACAGAATTGCAGCTAAAATGTAGGGCTGGATTGTTGCTAAAATTGTAGATCAGATACTTGGGAAGATCATGAGATTAGTATGTGCAAACTGTTAGGACCCAATAGGTATTAAGATCATAAGACAGAATTGCTGCTAAAATGTAGGGCTGGATTGTTTACTTTAAAATTGGGCAGATCGAATACTTGGGAGAATCCTTCAAAAGATTGAAATATTGCAAACTGTTAGAACCCAATAGTTATTAAGATCATAAGACAGAATTGCTGCTAAAATGTAGGGCTGGATTGTTGCTAAAATTGTAAGATCGAATACTTGGGAAGATCGTAAGATTGAAATATTATTACCAAACTGTTAGGACAATAGTTATTAAGATCATAAGACAGAATTGCTGCTAAAATGTAGGGCTGGATTGTTGCTAGGTACAGATCGAATACTTGGGAAGATCGTAAGATTGAAAATGTGCAAACTGTTAGGACCCAATAGTTATTAAGATCATAAGACAGAATTGCTGCTAAAATGTAGGGCTGGATTGTTGCTAAAAAAATTGTAAGATCGAATACTTGGGAAGATCGGCCAAGATTGAAATATTGCAAACTGTTAGGACCCAATAGTTATTAAGATCATAAGACAGAATTGCTGCTAAAATGTAGGGCTGGATTGTTGCTAAAATTGTAAGATCGAATACTTGGGAAGATCGTAAGATTGAAATATTGCAAACTATTGCAGGACCCAATAGTTATTAAGATCATAAGACAGAATTGCTGCTAAAATGTAGGGCTGGATTGTTGCACTGTATAAGATCAGAATACTTGGAAGATCGTAAGATTGAAATATTGCAACTGTTAGGACCCAATAGTTATTAAGATCATAAGACAGAATTGCTGCTAAAATGTAGGGCTGGATTGTTGCTAAAATTGTAAGATCGAATACTTGGGAAGATCGTAAGATTGAAATATTGCAAACTGTTAGGACCCAATAGTTATTAAGATCATAAGACAGAATTGCTGCTAAAATGTAGGGCTGGATTGTTGCTTTAAATTCGCCAAGATCAGATACTTGGGAAGATCGTAAGATTGAAATATTGCAAACTGTTAGGACCCAATAGTTATTAAGATCATAAGACCGAATTGCTGCTAAAATGTAGGGTACAGTTGTTGCTAAAATTGTAAGATCGAATACTTGGGAAGATCGTAAGATTGAAATATTGCAAACTGTTAGGACCCAATAGTTATTAAGATCATAAGACCGAATTGCCACTAAAATGTAGGGCTGGATTGATACGCTAAAATTTGTAAGATCAGTACTTGGGAAGATCGTAAGATTGAAATATTGCAAACTGTTAGGACCCAATGATTGCAAGATCACTAAGACCGAATTGCTGCTAAAATGTAGGGCTGGATTGTTGTAAAATTGTAAGATCGAATACTTGGGAAGATCGTAAGATTGAAATATTGCAAACTGTTAGGACCCAATAGTTATTAAGATCATAGAGATAAATTGCTGCTAAAATGTGGGGCTAGTTGTTGCTAAAATTGTAAGATCGAATACTTGGGAAGATCGTAAGATTGAAATATTGCAAACTGTTAGGACCCAATAGTTACAAAGATCATAAGACCGAATTGCTGCTAAAATGTGGGCTGGATTGTTGCTAAAATTGTAAGTCGAATACTTGGGAAGATCGTAAGATTGAAAATATTGCAAACTGTTAGGACCCAATAGTTATTAAGATCATAAGACCGAATTGCTGCTAAAATGTAGGGCTGGATTGTTGCTAAAATTGTAAGATAAATTGCGGGAAGATCATGGGTGAGAAATATTGCAAACTGTTAGGACCCAATAGTTATTAAGATCATAAGACCGAATTGCTGCTAAAATGTAGGGCTGGATTGTTGCTAAAATTGTAAGATCGAGTACTTGGGAAGATCGTAAGATTTGAAATATTGCAAACTGTTAGGACCCAATAGTTACAAAGATCATAAGGACAGTGCTGCTAAAATGTAGGGCTGGATTGTTATAAAATTGTAAGATCGAATACTTGGGAAGATCGTAAGATTGAAATATTTTAAACTGTTAGGACCCAATAGTTATTAAGATCATAAGACCGAATTGCTGCTAAAATGTGGCGGGCTGGACAATTTTCAAAATTGTAGATCGAATACTTGGGAAGATCGTAAGGTAAATATTGCAAACTGTTAGGACAATAGTTATTAAGATCATAAGACCGAATTGCTAAAATGTAGGGCTGGATTGTTGCTAAAATTGTAAGATCGAATACTTGGGAAGATCGTAAGATTGAAATATTGCAAACTGTTAGGCCCCAATAGTTACAAAGATCATAAGACCGAATTGCTGCTAAAATGTAGGGCTGGATTGTTGCTGCAAATTGTAAGATCGAGTACTTGGGAAGATCGTAAGATTGAAATATTGCAAACTGTTAGGACCCAATAATAGTTACAAAGATCATAAGACCGAATTGCTGCTAAAATGTAGGGCTGGATTGTTACTAAAATTGTAAGATCGAATACTTGGGAAGATCGTAAGGTGGAAATATTGCAAACTGTTAGGACCCAATAGTTATTAAGATCATAAGACCAGTGCTGCTAAAATGTAGAGGGCTGGATTGTTACTCAGAATTGTAAGATCGAATACTTGGGAAGATCGTAAGATTGAAATATTGCAAACTGTTAGGACAATAGTTACAAAGATCATAAGACCGAATTGCTGCTAAAATGTAGGGCTGGATTGTTTATCTAAAATTGTAAGATCGAATACTTGGGAAGATCGTAGATTTGAAATATTGCAAACTGTTGGACCCAATAGTTACAAAGATCATAAGACCGAATTGCTGCTAAAATGTAGGGCTGGATTGTTGCTAAAATTGTAAGATCGAATACTTGGGAAGATCGTAAGATTGAAATATTGCAAACTGTTAGGACCCAATAGTTATTAAGATCATAAGACCGAATTGCTGCTAAAATGTAGGGCTGGTTATTTGCTAAAATTGTAAGATCGAGTACTTGGGAAGATCGTAAGATTGAAATATTGCAAACTGTTAGGACCCAATAGTTACAAAGATCATAAGACCGAATTGCTGCTAAAATGTAGGGCTGGATTGTTGCTAAAATTGTAAGATCGAGTACTTGGGAAGATCGTAAAGATTGAAATATTGCAAACTGTTAGGACCCAATAGTTACAAAGATCATAAGACCGAATTGCTGCTAAAATGTAGGGCTGGATTGTTGCTAAAATTGTAAGATCGAGTACTTGGGAAGATCGTAAGATTGAAATATTGCAAACTGTTAGGACCCAATAGTTACAAAGATCATAAGACCGAATTGCTGCTAAAATGTAGGGCTGGATTGTTGCTAAAATTGTAAGATCAGTACTTGGGAAGATCATCAGATTGAAATATTGCAAACTGTTAGGACCCAATAGTTACAAAGATCATAAGACCGAATTGCTGCTAAAATGTAGGGCTGGATTGTTGCTAAAATTGTAAGATCGAATACTTGGGAAGATCGTAAGATTGAAATATTGCAAACTGTTAGGACCCAATAGTTATTAAGATCATAAGACCGAATTGCTGCTAAAATGTAGGGCTGGATTGTTGCCTAAAATTGGCAAGATCGAATACTTGGGAAGATCGTAAGATTGAAGCATGCAAACTGTTAGGACCCAATAGTTATTAAGATCATAAGACCGAATTGCTGCTAAAATGTAGGGCTGGATTGTTGCTAAAATTGTAAGATCGAATACTTGGGAAGATCGTGAGATTGAAATATTGCAAACTGTTGGACCCAATAGTTACAAAGATCATAAGACCGAATTGCTGCTAAAATGTAGGGCTGGATTGTTGCTAAAATTGTAAGATCGAGTACTTGGGAAGATCGTAAGATTGAAATATTGCAAACTGTTGGGACCCAATAGTTACAAAGATCATAAGACCGAATTGCTGCTAAAATGCGAGCTGGATTGTTGCTAAAATTGTAAGATCGAATACTTGGGAAGATCACGTAAGATTGAAATATTGCAAACTGTTAGGACCCAATAGTTATTAAGATCATAAGACCGAATTGCTGCTAGAATGTAGGGCTGGATTGTTGCTAAAATTGTAAGATCGAGTACTTGGAAGATCCGTAGATTGAAATATTGCAAACTGTTAGGACCCAATAGTTACAAAGATCATAAGACCGAATTGCTGCTAAATGTAGGGCTGGATTGTTGCTAAAATTGTAAGATCGAGTACTTGGGAAGATCGTAAGATTGAAATATTGCAAACTGTTAGGACCCAATAGTTACAAAGATCATAAGACCGAATTGCTGCTAAAATGTAGGGCTGGATTGTTGCTAAATTGTAAGATCGAATACTTGGGAAGATCGTAAGATTGAAATATTGCAAACTGTTAGGACCCAATAGTTATTAAGATCATAAGACCGAATTGCTGCTAAAATGTAAGACGGGACTGTAGCTAAGATCGCAAGATCAAATCATAAAGATCGTTTTTGATAGGATCATAACATCGAATCTTACGTCACATAAACTCTTTTCCAATCTTCTCACTTTGTTTTTTTTTTCAATTGGATTAGATAAATCTATCTATCGCCCGGTTCACACTCCACCCACGTCTGTTGAACAGGTTAAAAGGCTCATCCCTTGTTCCCTCTTTAGGATGTGGTTTCCGGCTTTCTCTTTTTCCAATCTTCTCACTTTGTTTTTTTTTTTCAATTGGATTAGATAGATCTATCTATCGCCCGGTTCACACTCCACCCACGTCTATTGAACAGGTGAAGAGGCTCATCCCTTGTTACCTGTTTAGGATGTGGTTTCCGGCTTTCTCTTTTTCCAATCTTCTCACTTTGTTTCTTTTTTTCAATTGGAGTAGATAAATCTATCTATCGCCCGGTTCACACTCTACCTACGTCTATTGAACAGGTTAAGAGGCTCATCCCTTGTTCCCTGTTTAGGATGTTGTTTCTGGCTTTATCTTTTCCAATCTTCTCACTATTACGTAGCCCCCTGCACATCAGTGGCGTTACCGCCTTGCTCGGGGTGATACGATTAAAAAAAATTCTTCTTACTTCGTATTATTAAGTATTGAATTGTATTGCTATTAATCTGTTACTATGCCTAATTTATACATTTTTTCATATGCATGTATGCAGAGGGGAAAATATAGAATAAACAGGTGTTACCTGACAGGATTTACATTTACAAAGTTTCTTTTGTCTGTTACAAGCCCACACTTGCCAAGTCCTCCGTTAGTTGATATGATAAGTTGCATCGACTAACAAAAGTTGGGTGTGTGAGTTGCATAGCAATTATCAGTGCGGGCAGAATTTTTTTTTTTATTTTCTAAGCATTTCACTAAAAACAAGGTGGGACCGCCACTGCTACGCAAGAGTTTATAGTGAGAGAAACGACTGGGCACAGGGGAGATTGAGGAAAGGATAAAAGATGAACAGGTTTCAAGAAGATAGAAGATAGCAATTGATGTTGCATTAAGATTTGTGAAGATTGTAGCTATCAAGGAAGCAAGTAAAAGGAAAGGTGTTCCACAGGTGGGAAGAGCGAGAAAAGAAACTGTTGGAGTAGAAGTGGCGGTTACATTTAACTATTTCAACTGTAAGAGTGGGAATTGAATGCCAATCTAGTATCAAGCTGAAATTAATGTGGTCGGAGCAACAATTAAAAAAGATTCGTGAGAGCAACTGCGATGAAAATATTTACAGAAAAGACAGAGGGAAGCCACGTCAAGTCGGTGAGAGAGTGACTGAAGTCGAGACCAAATATGCCAATACATGGAAGAATTATAAATCCATAAATGTGCATGGTGGGTTCTGATGAGAAAAACTTTCTGGCCGGACACAGAGACCTAAACTTCCTAGCAGTAGATGCAGCTATAGATTCAATGTAGTCCTTTCACTTCAGGTCGGTTGAGAGAGTGCGGCCGAGGAGGCGCAGTGTGTTGCTCTCCGGGCGATTAGCATCAGCCATACTGTTGGTAGGGAGGAACGTTTGTCTATATTTACGAGCCAATTTCAAATTATAAATTTGGTTGTTGCATTCACTATGGCACAAATACACGATTGAAAGGCATAAATCTTTTTCCTCCAACCCTAGCTGAATCACGGGAGACTGGGATCTCTAACCATACGTGGTAGTCGGTATAATAAGAGAAGGACAGTTTTGAATTCCCAAATTGTGAAGAGGGTCACTGGGTTAGCACTTCACTATTTTCCAAAGAATTCCTAGCAGTTCATAAATATTAATGAAAAGAAAGATGTGGAAAGTTATGCTCTCCTACAACTTGAAAAGATATGAAAATTAATAATACTTAATATAGTTTTGTCTATAATAATCATAATTTTCGCATTCTTAATCAAATTAGATTTATTGTTTTTGTTATCGATATAACATTCCAGCAGATCTATTCTACGGCTTCTTCTCAGTCACTTTAGTGCAATATGTGATCTACACTTAGCCGATCATGTCTCTTTCGAGACATGAATGAATAGGAAGGAGTTTTTTTTTCGAATTAGGTTACCATTTCTTTCTGCAATAGACTGGTTACCAACCAAGGCTATAGAACCCAATCTGCCTGCTATTCATAGGTGGAGAGAGAAAAGATAGATTCATACCTTTCCCAAGGGTATTTGCCGCCTTCCCATTGAGGAGCACAAGATCGATTTATGTGGGAACTATGAGGCCCTTAAGGTCAGCCAAAAATATCCCGTAGACTCAGCTTAAAGCTGGGTCGGGCTCTTGTTTTTCAACCCAAGCGAGACTCTTTCCTTCGGCGAAGCCTTGTTCACATCTCTGCTCGGACGCTGAGAAGTGAACAAGTGTGCTTGCCCAGGACTGATTCCTCACTCCGTATGCAAGCCTCGTTGCGCGTAAGTGAATGCACCAAATTCAACCAGAATTTGAACCCGGCTCTACGATTCCTCATTCCGTGCTGATATCCATTGCACCACAGCCATTCGTATGAAGAGTTTCCTTCTCTGGTAAATTACAACAAAAAATAACAGCAGATAATATTGTTAAGCGTTAACCGGCTTTTTCTTCCATGTGCCGTGTTTCTTCAGAACAATAGTTATTATGGCTCTCCACAATTTCCTCTCCTTTGTAGCTCTTAACATATTTTGTCTTTTTGTTTGTTATCTCTTCTAAACCCTGTTCTGCAATCTATCGACACAAGCTCATTCTTTTTTCTACTACTTCTACTAGACGCGTAGTCACTCAGGACGATAGTGATTACGGCTCTCTAAAACCTCCTGTCATTTGTCTTGTTAAATTTTGTCTTTTCGCTATCACTTCTAATCCCGTTCTGACAAACATCTATACAAGCTCGCTAGGCAGGTTATACACTGCTCTTCTTTGTCCCTCTTGCCTTAAACATGTCCTGTGAGTTTCACATTTTCCAAGCCCTCTTTCCTTATTATATGCTCTAAAAATTTCAGCTGTCTGTTTCTGATGCGTCTCCCAACTTAACTGCTTATTCTCCCAACTTTCTCACTCTCCAGTTGCGTTCACTGTTAATTGTTCCAGAAAAGCTAATAGGAGGAACAAAAACAATGATGTCCATTCTCCTAAAATCTACAGAAAATTACACCCTTGTTTAAGCATCTGGTGCCCTACCAAAGTGCCAAGTAAACCTACTAGAGCAAAAATACAAATCAAAACCAGTTATATACAGATTGGTTCAAAAGTAGGTGGCCAGTAAATTATAACATTTATTTTAGGATAACAGAAATAATTATATTTACTATTACAATTATTCAGTCAGTTAAGTGCCATACGAGATACACGCTTGGGCGATCATGTCTCGAAAGAGACATGACTGACTGGGCATAAGATTATCCCGCAGTAGGTTGCCATTGCTTTCTGCGGTAGATTGGTTGCCGACCAAGGCTATAGAACCCAATCTGTCCTGTTATTTGACTCATAGCTAGAGGGGAAAGAAATGTATTATATTATTATGTTGTAATTATTGGGGGATCGGTTTCCTATTGTTATGAAGTAATAAACTGAGCCTCCCCCACTTTATGACCAGTAGAAGCCTTAATCATTATTCCAAGTATTATATTCAGTCAGTCAGTTAAGTGCCATACGTGATACACGCTTGGGCGATCATGTCTCGAAAGAGACATGACTGACTGGGCATAAGATTATCCCGCAGTAGGTTGCCATTGCTTTCTGCGGTAGATTGGTTGCCGACCAAGGCTATAGAACCCAATCTGTCCTGTTATTTAACCCATAACTAGAAGGAATAGGCGGATTAATACCTTTCTCAAGGGTATTTGCGCGTAAGTGATTCAGCTCGAATTCGAACTCGGCTCTCCGATTTCTCGTTCCGAGCCGATATCCAATGCACCACAACGCACATTGACAATTAAATTTTGTGTACAATAATACTAATAAAAAAGTTATCAACGCAGATGCTCAAACAATTTAGTCAGCTTTGAAATCAACCTCACGCTTCTACAAACAATTTCACACAAATCTCTTTGCGTATTAATTTCTTGAAATGTATCTCTTATGTAATTTTTCAAATCACCAACTGCTACTATAAATTTTGTCCTTGAATACTCCCCCAAAGGAATAAATCCATTGGGATCAAATCAGGTGAACATGCTGTCCAATCAATTAGACCTCTTTGGTTTATCTGTTTCTCAGGAAATGTTTCCTCAAGATACTCACAGACTGTTCTTGAATAATGCGGAGGGGTCCCGTCTTGTTGGAAATAAAACCGATTCACCTACTGTTCACATATTTGTGAACCACCTTGTATATAATAATTTATAGTGCTTAAAAAAAGACTGTCTTTTTTTTTGTTTTATTTTATTTAGGATAATACAAATATCAACTTCGTCATTTAACTGATTAATATTATTGAAGTAATGTCTCATCTGAATACAACAATGATGATCGTCTTAACGGATAACGATAAACACGAACACGTATATATAAAATATAATCTTAGATTTTTATTCTCTTCAGTGACGGTTGTGTATAGATTGATAGTCAGAAGGAATCATGCATGAACGCAGGAATTGTCGGTAGTTCTCTTTTCTTCTAAGTCTATCTTCTTTTGATTCCTGGCTTCATTCTGCTTTTGATAGAACAAAATCCAGCTCTTATATAAGCTGAAATTTCCCGAATTCCTCCTAATTGTGTCATTTATGGATAGGCACATCTATTAATTATTTTGCCGATTATTGCTATTGAGCTAGCTGCCTTTGACGTCATCACATTCCGTCTGCTAGTGTTTCTATTTTCTGACCTTGAAAACGGCTGCCCTGATGCAAACTAATTGTTTCTGACGCCAAACACATTTCTGTCGGTCACCAAAATACACTACATTCCTTTAATGTAAACACACTTTTGTTTGTCACTGCCTGCGTTTCTATTTTTGATCGAAATCGTATTTCTGTAGGTCACAGAAATACATTTCATTATATTCATCACGCTGACTCAAGTTTCGTAGACGAACTTTTTTGTATTTGTCCGATTCACTCATCAGGAGGTGTCAGCGATTGATTGTCGATTTTCTCATTTTAGTTATTTTTATATTAAATTAAAAAGTAATGATATATGCGCTTTTTATCGGTGTTAGGTTTATTATTTTTCTTCATTGAGTGCGTGTGTGCGTGTATGTATGTGCTCATGTGTAGAAAGTGGCAAATGAGATATCCTGCTGAAGTCAAAGACTGCCTCCGCCACACATACTCACCTGCTAAAAATGAGGCCACTTTACTCGAAAATCCTTGTTAACCAATCAACTTTTTGTTGTGGGATCTCCTCTTTTTATGGAATAATGGACTCTCCTGATGTGTACATATAATCCTGCGTATAGATAGAACGGGGAGTTGAGTAGTTGCAGAGTAGTTGATCCGCAAGTTGGTGCAGAGTTAGTTGGAGTTGTTTGGATATAGACTCATTACCTGGACATACTATTTCACTGCAAGACTGTATATATTGATTTTTACTAATAGTATTCCTGAATTGACTAACCCGTGTTTCAGTTTGTATGTTTTTGTTCAATATAACTTACATTTTCTATCTCCATATCTGTTTTTGTTATTTATTATTTTCTGCGGTTTCTCAACCGGAATCCACAACACTTTTCCATGCCGTATCTCTCACGTGACAGGTATCTGATGGAAGTAAAAGGATTTCAAATCACTTGATGTTTATTGCAGAGAATCCATTTGAAAAGTGGGTAAAATTTCGTTTTAATTCCCGTTGCTTTTCCCCTTCAAACTTATCCAAAATAGCATTATCTCTGTGCAAATGTATATGCCGAATTCAAATCAAGTGTTAGTTAGTGAAGAAACTTTCCCTTTTTACTTTGAATGTCCATTAAGAAAACGAACTATATCTCGCACGTTTTCTCTCCCGTAACTCTCATGAAGTCATGTAATTGGTAACGAAATCTGACCCGTTTACATCCGCCTGTTTAATTCCGGTTAGGGAAGTAATGCGCTTTTTTCCAAAAAACACGCAACTTTCTGCTGAAATTGTGTACCGAAAACAACAAGCGCATTACTTCCCTAACCGGAAGTAAACAGGCGGATGTAAACTGCCCCCAATTTCGTTCCCTTGCGCAGTCCGTCATTCTGCAGTTAATTACATGGCTTCATGAGAGTTTCGGGAGAAAAAGTACGAGATATAGTTCGTTTTTTTATTGACATTTCGATAAAAAAAAGTTAGTTTCTTCACTAATTGACACTTGATTTCAGTTCAGCATATACATTTGCACGGAAATAGTGTGATTTTAGATAAGTTTGAAGGGGAAAAGCGACGGGAATTAAAACGAAATTTTACCGAAAAGTGATATGGAACCACGTCGAGTGGTTGGGCCTGCAACACCAACTTTGACCTGGTTATTTTCCTTTTCATCGTTATCTTGTCTCCTTTGGGGTCTCTCTCTCTCTCTCTCTCTCTCTCTCTCTCTCTCTCTCTCTTGTTCCCTGCTTCGGACGTGGTTTCTGGCTTTCTCTTTTCCAATCTATTCACTCTTACGTAGCTCCCTGCACACCAGTGGCCTTACCGCCTTGCTTGGGGTGATGTGATTAAAAAAAAAAAAAAAAAAAAATAGTGCTTTCATTTCCTATTGGTTACTTTTCTTTTCCTACATCTGCGTTTTGGTGCAATGAATATCGGCTCGGAAAAGGTATTAATCCGTCTCTTTCCTCCCGCTATGGATTAAATAACAGAACAGATTGGGTTCTTTAACCTTAGCTAGCAACCAGTCTGCCGCAGAAAGTAATGGTAACCTACCGCGGGAAAATCTTCTGTCCAGTCTCTTTCGAGACATGGTCGCCGAAGTGTGTAGCACGTATGGCATTTAACGGACTGACTTTTCTTTTTGGTTCTAAATCTTGCCAATATATTATGCAATTCGCTGTTGAACATTAATCTGTACGTTTTAGTCCCGTAGACTATTAAAGTAATGAAATTAATTAGCCCTGAACACTCTATTAAAATGACCTTATGTCTGTCTTAACAAAAATACTTAAATACCTCATACCGTAAATGAATAATTTTTTCTTTAGGAAGAAATGATTGTTGGTTTTTGTATTTTCGATATTTTTGGCAATTGTTCCTTATGGCGTTATTAAACTTCAAAACCTCAACACTAATGCTGAATTGAAAATAACTTTTAAAGTATCTTTTCTTCACGATCATTTCAATTTTAACATTTTATGGGGAATTAAACAAATCGTTAGCCATTACTTTGTGGTTCAGTTTATTCGCTTTTTTTTTGGGGGGGGGGGGTTCATGTTTTACTCTCTCGAATTTGCGATCACTGTCGTCGTTTCGTTCACGTGTCCTTTTTTTCTTTCCTTCCTTTCTTAATTCTTACCTGCTGTATTTCTTTCCTTCCACCCGACGGGTACTTTCTCAGACGCATTTTTCTTTTCCTTCTTTCTACACTTTATTCCACTTTTTTCCCCTTCTTTCCTTCTTGCTTTCCACTGTTTCTCTCTTCCATCATTCTTTCATTTTTTTTTTTTTCAACAGTTCCTTCCTGCCATCGTTTTTTCCTTCGTGCCTTGCTCAATTTTTTCCTTCTTTTCTTTTTCCTTTACATTTCTTCCTTGTCCCTTCCTTCCTACGTCCTTTCATTCATTTATTCCAGTTTCTTTTTTTTTTTTTTTCATATCCTTCTATTTATTATGTCTTTCCTGCCTTCCTTGCTTCCTGCTTTACCCTGCTTTTTCTTTTCTTTCTTCATTCTTTTTTCTACAGTTCGTCGTTTCCTTCATTCTTTCTTTCTTTCTTTCTTTCCTTCCTTTGATGGTTTTTTCCGTCTTTCCCCTTTCCTTCTCTTCTTCCATATTTTCTTCATTCCTTCTCTACTTCCCAGTTTTCTTACTTTCTTTTTTTTTCTACAGTACATCATTCCTATCCTTTTCTTCCTTCCGTTCTTCTACGGGTTTTCCTTCCTTCCTCTTTCCTTCTTACTTCCATATTTGCTTCATTCCTTCCTTACTTCCCAGGTTTCTCCTTTTCTTTATTCTTTCTTTTTTTCTACAATCCATCATTCCCTTCCTTCCTTCCTGCCTTCCTTCTATGGTTTTTCCTTCCTTCCTCTTTCCTTCTTTTCTTCCATATTTTTCATTCCTTCCCTACTTCCCTGGTTTCTTCTTTTCTTCATTCTTTCTTTTTTTCTACAATTCATCATTTCCTTCCTTCCATCCTTCCTTCCTTCCTTCCTTCCTTCCTTCCTTGCTTCTATGGTTTTTTCCTTCCTTCCTCTTTCCTTCTATATTCCCTACTTCCCAGGTTTCTTCTTTTCTTCATTCTTTCTTTTTTTCTACAATTCATCATTTCCTTCCTTCCTTCCTTCCTTCCTTCCTTCCCTTCTTCATTCCTTCTATGGTTTTTCCTTCCTTCCTCTTTCCTTCTTTTCTTCTATATTTTTCATTCCTTCCCTACTTCCCAGGTTTCTTCATTTTTTCATTCTTTCTTTTTTCTACAATTCCATCCTTTTCTTCCTTCCTTCCATTCTTCTACGGTTTTTTCCTTCTCTCCTATTTCCTTCTTTTTTTCTATGTTTTCTTCATTCCTTTCCTACTTCCCAAATTTCTTTCTTTCTTCTTTCTTTCTTTTTTTTCTTCACTTTATTGTTTCCATCCTTTCTTTCATTCCGTTCTTCTACGGTTTCTTAATTCTTTCCTCTTTACTTCTTCCTTGTTTTCTTAATTCATTCCTTCCCTACTTCTCAGGTATCTTTCGTTTTTTCTTTTTTTCATTCTTTCCAATTTTTTCTACAGTTCCTTCTTGCCATGCTTCTTCCCTTTCTTTTATCCACGGTTTCTTCCTTCCTTTCCTCATTCTTTCTTTTTTCTACTGTCCTTTCTCTCCATTTTTCATTCCTTCTATATTTTCGTTTTACTGTGTTTTTTTATTCCTTCCTTCATTGCTTTATGCAGTTAGTTTCTTTCAGTTTTCCTTCCCTCCTTCCTTCCTTCTTTTCACTGTTCTCAGTTTTATTCTTTTCTCCTGTAGTTCCTCTTTTTCATCCTTCCTTCTTACTTTCCATCTCTTTTTCCTTTATTCCATGTCTCCTTTCTTTCTACAATTTGATTCTTTTGGTTTTATTCCGTTCTTCTATATGACTTTCCATGACTCCTTCTTTTCGTCTTTCTTTCTTTCTTTCTTTCTTTCTTTCTTTCTTTCTTTCAAGAGTTTGTTCCTTCCTTCCTTCCTTCCTTCCTTCCTTCCTTCCTTCCTTCCTTCCTTCCTTCCATGATTTTTCTTTTGACCATTCCTTCTTCTTTCTCTACCCTGGTTTAATCAATCTTAATTTTCAACCAATCGTTGATGGAAAACACAATTTATCCGCTGCTACCACTTCCGCTTCTCTCTTGTCTTCCCGACATTGTTATCAATGACGGTATGGTTCAACTACTTTGCATATCGCAGCCGTTCGACTTTCTTCTCTTTGTCAAGTCAACAAATGTAAATTTATACGAATGTGAAGGCAAAAATCAATTCAACATTGATTTTCTAGGATCCAATGAATTATGTTTCTCTTTTTTTCCCCTTATTTTCCACTGTTTTAAATAATTTGTTGTAGATTCTTTTAATGTCAGACTTCAATTATTTATTTTTTTTCATTTTTTTCTATTGAACAGCAACTTTTTTCTGTTTTTACTTAATTTATTTTTACTCATTCAACTCATATTTAAAAATGTTTACTTTTTACCATGTAATTTTTCATGTCTATTATATTTGTAAAAATAATTTTAGAATTATCAAGCTCAGTATTGTTTGGTATAAGGCAACATTTATAGGACGATATATATATATATATATATATATATGTGTGTGTGTGTGTGTGTGTGTGTGTGTGTGTGTGTGTGTGTGTGGAAAGTGTATGTATATAATTATAAATATCAATATATATATATGCAAGTTGTTATATATATTATATTGTTTACATATTATATATGCGTGGTACTTATTTAAAAGCGCTCAATATCAGTGATAGAGCAGACATCGGGGTTACAAACTCACACCTATATATATATATATATATATATATATATATATATATATAGTTCAATACAAGAGTTATTTAGTAGGCTACATGGTTGACTAATGTTGAAGAAAGAAATAATCTGATGTAAAAGACAAAGAGTTGATGAGAAATAAAGAGTATCTAGGAAAGATAAAGTCTCTTTTTCTAAAAGAGATATAACCAGACAAAAAGAAAGAAAAAAAGAAAGAGCAATCGAAAGAAAGAAAGGAAGTAAGAAAAAAATTAATAATAAGAAAGAAACAAAGAAAGAAACAAAGAAACAAAGAAGCGAAGTAAAATGTGAATTTAAAGAAAGAAAGAAAGAAAGAAAGAAAGAAAAGTGCATTAAAGAAGCTAGCACAGATAAAGAAACAAATACAAAACCGAGAAAGAAAGAAAGAAAGAAAGAAAGAAAGAAAGAAGGTAGCACAGATAAAAAAACAAATACAAAAACGAGGGAGAAAGAAAGAAAGAAAGAAAGAAAGAAAGAAAGAAAGTTGATATTTACACACAGAAAGAAGAAATGGCTAAAATCTCTTAAAGCGAATTTTCAGAAAGCAAATTATGAAGAAACTCGACGAGAAAGATTTTGGGATTCAAATAAAAAAAAATTGGAGGAGAGACAGAGACTTGAGAGAGATCAAAAGGAAGTTACGAGTTTTTTGAGAGACATTTCAAACGACCCATTGAAGTCAAAGACTGCTTCCGCCACACACACAGCCGCTAAAAAATGGGGCGCTTTCCTCGACAATCCCCGTGAACCAATCAATTTTTCCCATGCAGAATCTCTAATGTGACAGGGGATCTGATTTAGAATCACTTGACAGCATTTCAGTGATGCTTATTGCAAAGAATTCATTTGAAATGTGATATGGAACCGACTGGGACTGTCACACTACGTTTAACCTGGATTCGACCGGCCTAATTACTGACTAACCGATATTGATCACACCTGCATCGTCGTGCCTTGAAACTGACCCGTCTTTCATGGCCATATGCCGTCTTCTATTGGTTTAAAACCCAACTCAAGCGGCAGCAATAAAGGTTAGGGCGGCAAGTTATCTAACGACTGTAGCATAGCGATCACGAAAGTGCAATAGAAAAGCAAATGAATTAAGATTTAAGGAATGTTGGTCAAATTTAATAATTGACATGAAGTTATTTAAGAAAAACAATCTAACAAATACTACGTTCATAGTTTTTTTAATATTTCATCCTCGTTCAGGACGTAGGCGGTCATGTCTCTACAAATTCCTTTTCTTTCTTATCTGTGAATTGCCATCACTTATTGCCTTCTCCTCCAATTCTATTCAGGACATAAGTTAGAATAATTGTTCAAACTCCTTTTCTTTCTTATCTTTGAATTGCCATGACTTATTTGGAAAGATAGTGCAGTGGTTTCCTGTTGGCTACCCCCACCGTGTCCCTTTAGGGCGTAAGCGATCATAGCTGTGCAAACTCCCCTTTTTTTTTTTTTTTGTCTATGAATCGCCATGGCTTACTTGAAAAGATATAAAGTGGTTTCCCGTTTTCTTCTCTACCGTGTCCATTTAGGACGTAGACTGTCATGACTGCAGATTCACACTTTTTTTTTTTTACTTCTTATCTGTGAATAGCCGTGACGTATTTGGAAAGATGGTGGGGTGGATTCCAATTAACCCTCGCCTCCGAGTCCCTTCAGGACGAAGGTGATAATGACTGGGTAAACTCTTTCTTACTCGACTGTGAATGGCCGCGAATTATTTGGAAAGATATTGGAGTGGTTACACCTTGCGTTCTCCAAGGTTTTGAATTCTGTGTTACCATTCTCTGAGAATCCAGTCTGCCCAGATAATCACCCTGAAGCTGTAGCAAGTCAGATTTGTAACTTTTTGAAAAGTTTTTATACCAAGTAAATTCAGTGAACCGAGTTGATTTCCCTAAGATAATTACTAATTTGCATAAAATAAAAGTCGATGGGAAAATACTGTTCAAAATGACCCATCCATTTTTTCCAGCTCGCTAGCTATGTTGGGCCGAAAATGGAAAACTATTGTCATAGTTGGGCAGTTTTGTCTTATCTTGATAGAGTACAAAAAAATCTTCGAGTACTTGCTGGAGAATTTTTTTTCATCATCCTCCAGCCTCTTCTCTCCGCAAGGTCTAGGACTCGCCATGCCACTTATATTTTAGCAATCCGCCCACGTTCCCTCCGTATTTTTCATCATCCTCCAGCCTCTTCTCTCCGCAAGGTTTAACCTTCACGACTAGGACTCGCCATGCCACTTATATTTTAGCAATCCGCCCACGTTCCCTCCGTATTTTTCATCATCCTCCAGCCTCTTCTCTCCGCAAGGTTTAACCTTCACGACTAGGACTCGCCATGCCACTTATATTTTAGCAATCCGCCCACGTTCCCTCCGTATTTTTCATCATCCTCCAGCCTCTTCTCTCCGCAAGGTTTAACCTTCACGACTAGGACTCGCCATGCCACTTATATTTTAGCAATCCGCCCACGTTCCCTCCGTATTTTTCATCATCCTCCAGCCTCTTCTCTCCGCAAGGTTTAACCTTCACGACTAGGACTCGCCATGCCACTTATATTTTAGCAATCCGCCCACGTTCCCTCCGTATTTCATCACTAAAAAGTAAATTCCGCTTGAATAGCTACTTCCGGCGTGTCACTGCTCTGTGGAACAGACTCCCTAGAAGATGATTCCACCTTAAATCGTTGGCTCCATTGTTGAGAAGTACAGTCATCAGGATTCAAAGATCTAACAGAATAACAAATGACAAAAACGATAAACAGTTTCTTTCAGATATCAGAAAATTCATTGTTTCTTTGAAGTTCACTGAATTAAGGAGCATCAATTCAATTTCCCTGGTTGTTGAAGTGCAACATTTGCTGCTGACCCCTCATGCTATCCTCTACCTCTATAAAAGCCAGATCAGGCCGAAAAAGGAGTACTGTTGTTATATTTGGGTGGGGACTGCCCGGTCCTCACTTTCTTGTCTTGTTAGAGTTTAAAAGAGTCTCCGAGTTGGAGAGGAATTATTTTCCACCGTCCAACCTCGTCTGTCACAGGCGGGATGTGGCGAGCCTCCCCCGGCTCTATTCCTACATCCATGGAAAATCAGCCGCCAATCTCTGATCGTCAACCAAAGCCTCCCGACCCACAGTCTGGCTTTCGTTTCTCTACATCCACCACTGATGTTTTAACTGTCATTACCCACATAACCCCTGTCTCTTTTTCTCACAAGCGGTACGTGGCGAGTCAGTAACCGCTATATCTCTGCTTCCATAGAAAATGTTCGGATGAACTATATTTTTTGGTTACACCAGTTCTATACGCGTGATCCTCACAAGACAGACTGAGGGTAAGATATACGCGTGACATATTTGATGAGCTTGAGTAAATGAATGGCAATTTTTTTAAAGAGCTACAAAAGAGAGGCAGTTGTAGAGAGTCATGAACGCCTGTGCCGCAAGGAGATACAGTGCATAAAGTAGAAGCGTGGGACACCTAGTGAGGATCGATTTATCCACAATTATGACACATGGTAACTGTAACTTCGTGGCTAGGAGCTCCTCTAGCAACCGTAAGTCATCACTATTCTTCTTATTATTCTATGTGCTACATCCCTTCAGGACGTAGGCGATCAAGGCCCTCTACCTCTTCCTATCCTTAGTAGCCTTCTGTTACCCCACCCAAACCCCGCTCTGCTATCGACTTGCTCAAGCCCGTCAAGTATGTTATGCTCTGCTTTACCATATCTCTCTCTTTCCCACTATATGACCTGTGAGTATCAGATTCTCCAAACCCCCTTCTTCCTTATATGTCCGAAGAACTTTAGCTTTTATTGAGAAAAGTACTAATCCGTCTCTACTCCCTCCATCTATGGGTTAAATAGCAGACAACTGGTAACTGTAACTTCGTGGCTAGGAGCTCCTCTAGCAACCGTAAGTCATCACTATTCCTCTTCGTCTTCTGTGTGCCGTAACACTTCAGGACGTAGGCGATCATGGCCTTCTACATTTTGGAGTCCTTGTTAGAGAAGAATTATTTTCCATCCCCACAGGTTCTTCTACACTACCGGCTATAATTATTAGGTCACCCCAGTTTTTTTTTATATCATGTATTTCATACTATTTTTAGTATTTATTGCCAAGTGGGTAATTCAAAATGAAAATAGTATGGTTCTTTTGTTAATACTGCACAATAACATGTGCACCAAGTGTCCATGCTCTCTTCCCCATGCTAGTCTCTTCTTTTTATTGACTGGATGAAGCAAAGGCTTTCTGGCTGCGTTGTAAAATTTTTCAAAGTAATAATAACAAAAGAACCATTCTATTTTCTTTTAGAATTATCCACTTGGCAATAGATACTAAAAATAGTATGAAATATATCATTTTTTAAAAACTGGGGTGGCCTAATTATTATGGCCGGTAGTACAAATATAGGATGTGCGTTGTGGTGCAGTGGATATCGACTTGGAACGATGAATCGGGGAAGCCGAGTTCGAATTCCAGTTGAATTCCTTGCATTCACTTACGCACAAATATCCTTGGAAAAGATATTAATCCGTCTCTTCCCTCCAATTATGGATTAAATAATAGGACAGATTGGGTTGTAAAGCCTTGGTTAGCAACCAGTCTACCGCAGAAAGCAATGGCAACCTACTGCAGGATAATCTTCTGCTCAGTCATTGATGTCTCTTTCGAGACATGATCACCTAAAGTGTGTATCACGTGTGGCACTTGACTGAGTGCATATATAAAAAAAAACAGGCATTTTACTCTGAAAGTATAAAACTATGTCTAAAATATTTATATTTTGTCATTAAGTAACCCGTAGTGATGTTGATATGCCACTAAACAAAATCAACCAAACCAACCAACTGACCTTTATTGAACTTTTTGTTTATTTAACTACAAATTCCTGTTTTGTTTTTTTAACTTTTGGCCATTGGTCTCTGCTCAAGTTTATTTAATAATTAGTTATGAATTAAAACAAATTATCTTATAATTATTCAAGTTTTAAAATGCATCAACATGTTTATTGCTATTAAAGTTGTAAAGGTCCTCCGTAAAAATAATCCATGTAAATATAGTTAATATGGGGGTAAATTTTCGTTTTAGGACCCGAAGGCCTTTACCCCTTCAAATCTTTCCAAAACATCCCTATTTCCGTGCAAATGTATATGCTGAACTCAAATCGATAATTGTTTATAGAAGAAACTTACCATTTTTTCATTTTATCGGCCAGAAATAAATAGGACTATATCTCACCCCTTTCCACCATTCTCATATCTGATTAACCGCTGAATGATTTGACGCGTAGGATGCTGAATTCGTTCTATTGACTCCCTTTTCAGCAAATTCCTCCGCGATTTGTTGAGTTTCGGAACTCATTTTCCGCGCATTAATCGCAAAATGGAAGTACAAAGGCCGAAAAATCGGAAAACTACGCGTGAAGTCAGTCTGCATTTTCTATCCGTGGTTAGGGGGTGAGATAAACAGCGACAAGAAGTTCCATATTTTTCTTCTCGATAAAATGAAAAAAAGGTAAGTTTCTTCAATAAAGAATTATCGATTTGCGTTCAGCACATACATTTGCACGGAAATAGGGATGTTTTGGAAAAAATTGAAGGGGTAAAGGCCTTCGAGTCCTAAAACGAAAATTTACCAATATGGGAAAGAATAAAGATTTTAAAAAAATTATGCCAATTATTCGGAATGAATCTTTTGAAGGAATGATATCCTGATTTATTGTGAAAAGAGTTCATTGACCAAAAAGACTGAAAACAAGCGTTTGGGTATTAGTTCTTCCTGTTGACCATGTCCGCCATAGTTATAGATATAGAGTACAGCGCAGCATGTAATCTGTTCAATGAAACAACGTCAAAGATTAACACTCCCGAATCAGACACTCTACTAAACCGGATTAGATCGACAATACTCGGAAAAATATGGCCGTCTTTTATACACGTCGCATTGAATATTATGAGCCTCCTGATTGGTTAAGCCTTCTATTGGTGAACTATAAAATGGGTTAGCCCATGGCTGTCTGCCCAGTATACATGTACGTAAAAAGTCCAACACTTCTCTCCCAGGAGACACTCGGTGTGTTATCCTTTTATCTTGGTTTGTAGCGAGTGTTGATAGTTAAACATTTGCGTTCGACTGAGCCTGCCCAGTCCTGGGTATGACGATAAATCCGGCATCAAGGCCTCTCTGATCGTGAGATTGGAAGTTTTGAGGAGCGTCTTAATTATTGTTGTTCCCAGATCTACCCTGACCCAGAAGTGTTAGCAACTGTCAGGGTCCCACTTATGAGCAAATACTGAGCCCCCAAACAAAAACGAAGTACTATAAAAGCATAAATCATATTTTCATAGTAAAATTAACAGCAAGACATTTTTATATTGTAAAATTACCAAAAAATGACTAACAATATAATTTTAAAGCAAAAAGATCGGCAATACAATTTTAAAGAATTATCAATAATACCAATATATAGTAAAATAACCAACAATATCTTTATCTATATTTGAAACCATAAAATTGTGTTCAAAATATTTACATTTTGGCATTTCGATATGCCACTAAAGAAAATCAGTCAACTAACAAAGCCTACCAAATTTTACAAGATTCTTCTTGTAAATAAATTGTTGGGCTTTCTACACGAAAACAGTTTCTGGGTGAAAATGCTTCTCATTATGTTTGCATATGTTTCAAAAACCGTGTCACTTTTTCGGTTCAGGATCTGGTTAAATTATTTCAGAGATGAGACTTTTTTATAATAGATTTACTGAATTGGAGTTTCCTTCCAACTGGTCTGAAATAGGTCAGTATTGTTTCCAAATCACGTTTCTTTCGAAATAACTGCTGTAAATTCGAAAAATAATTTTTATGAGTTAACATCTACGAGTTATTTTTAAATCCTTCTGTTGCTCCCCAGTTTTGGCTAAAATGTTTTTTTCTGTAGTTACAGACTGTTACGAGGATGCATTTCTATATGAAAGATATTAATAAAGTAAACAGAAAGCTTAAAACTTATAGAAAGGAACTCTACTGAGTCATACCTATTATTACAAAAAGGTTTTCATTCTTGAAGTAGTTGTAAAATAGAGAAATTAGAAATAGAACGTTTGGAAGATTCTAAATCATTCCAGTATATTCGAGAAAAATCTAGATGATTCGAGAAATATGCTAATTAAATGCTAGCTCATATAAAAATAGTTTTTTGAAGAGAGTTGTAAAAAGGAATTTCTGCCATTATCAGCTCCGGTTTTGATTCGAGGATTATTATATCCAGCTAAAAAAATCTCTATGAAAAGTTGCCGACCAACAAAAACCCAACAAAGAGGACCTTCTGGAACTAAACTGGTAAATAAAATCTTTTACTATTTTCATTGATCAAACTAAAAATTAATTTATATATATATATATATATATATATATATATATATATATATATATATATGTTTATATACACACACACATTTGAGGATTTCCAGTAATAGCACATACAATACTTGACCCTTACCTTTCTTCTTCTCCATCGTAACATTTCGCCAGTAAACTCTGTTTTCTGTTTTAAATGCCACTATTGTATATTTGTATATATTTTATTTTGTGTTTTCAGTAAATTAAATATTCGTTCGTGATTTAGCTCTGTGTTTTGGTAAATCATTTTCTTTTCTTTTGTGTCAACTTCTAACACGTAACACAGAATCTTGAATTCACGATACGTTAAGAGCTTTCACATTGTCGCTCTTTGATCCGTCAGTCAAGTGCCATACATGTCACATGCTTGAGCAATTATGTAACTTTCGGCTCATGACTGGCTAAGCAGTCGGTTGCAGTTTATTTCTGCGGCAAAGTGGTTGTCAACCAGAGCAAGAAGGAGCTGGATTTATGCATTTCCCAAGAATATTTGCACCCAAGTTAAAGCAACAAACTCGACTGGAAATGGAACTCGTTCGATCCTATTGTTAATATTAGCTTTTTCTTGTTAACGTATAATATTATGATCTCCTGCTAAGCAATTCATTGCCTCCTCGATAGGCAGTGGCTCCATGTGACTTGGCAAGATCTAAAATAGCGTTCACGTTTAGCTTACTGAGTTGGCTACCGGCGAAAATGGCGGGAAATGTACCGACAAAAAGAAAAGCATATCCGACGCCATTTTTCATCTAACCGCGATACACCGCCGTTTACGAATGCTTATTGGCTGATCTCAACAAAGTGCCCCGGCGTTTGATTAGTACATAAAAGAAAAGCGTGATCTCTCACTGGGTTGAGTGGGGGGAAAGAGAGAGAGGTCGAGGGAGAGACGTCCTCTCCTCGACCTCGAATTAAATATCATAGGCGTTTGATCGCATTCCATTTTCAAAGAATTACAAAGTCAGCTGTTACTGCAAGTGTGACTAGTTTTTTTTTTTTTTTTGTATACAAAGGAAAGGAAAAGGGCGACAGATCTCAAAAGGTCAAGAAGAATCGAAACCAAAAAAGCAAAAATAGAGGGCAAGAGGTACTTTGGCGAATATAAATACACACATATCAGACGAAATGCTAGAACGTTTATTTGTGTAGTAAAAGGATTACTAAGGCGATTTTGTGTTAAAGTAAATTTTTATTTTATGCGTAAGAATTTTGTTAACAATAACTATGTCGCTAGAAGCCATATTTACTTAGTTAAGCTTTGTCTGTATGTGCGTTGTGGTGCAAAATGTGGTGTAGTGGAGATTAGTTCGGAACGACAAATCGGGGAGCCGAGTTCGAATTCCAGTTGAATTCTTTGCATTCACTTGCGCGCGAATATCCTTGGGAAAGATATTAATCTGTCTCTTCCCCCAGTTATAGGTTAAATAACAAAACAGCTTGAGTTCTATAACCTTGGTTGGCAACCAGTCTACCGCAGAAAGAAATGGCAACCTACTGCGGGGAAATATTCTGCCCAGTCATTGATGTCTCTTTCGAGACATGATCGCCCAAGCGTGTACCACGTATGACACTTAACTAACTGACTGACTGGTACAAGACTAAAGAGAAAGTGAGTGTGTATTTCGTAATTACAATAAGTTCCTCCACGAATTCGCTGAAAAAAACAACAACATAGTACGAAGGAAAAAAGGCCCCAAACTAAATAAAAAGAAAATGTTTATGCTATTTTTAAGAGGATAGATCAAAATATTTTTCAGTTATTTTTTAAATTTTCGTTGGTATAAAATCTTGTTTTTCTTTCATCCGTGAGTGCCACATTTTTTTTACGGCAAGCGCAATATTACGCAATATTACGCAAATTACCTTTTTACCAGTGAAAAAAAACACCTTAATTTGGAAATTCTTGCAAAAATCAAATGGTCGGATTTTAATGAAAATGTCATGTCTTTTTCATAAATGACTGAATTCATTTTTAAAATAATTATTTTTAGAAAATATTAGTAAAAATAATTATTTTACAGATGTTACCCCAACCACCAATTAAATTTCTGAAATGTCTAGAAAGTTCGCCCATATACCTACGATAATCTTTAAAGAGAGGAAAGTCGGGTCTTGTCAAGATTAGAGAACCCAACATTTGCATGTCAGCAGCAAACCCATTTATACTCGTAAACATCCAGCTCCACTAATCCGCTGAAAAAACAGAACAACATGAAAAAAAAGGCTCAAATTTAATAAAAACAAAGTTTTTCTGTCAAAATGTTTATGTTATTACAGGCACCTCCACTCATTTTCCATATCTATACTTTAAATGTATTTTAATAAATGAAAATGCTTTCTTGAAATCATCATCTTTATAAAATCGCAGTAAAAATAATTTTCTTTACATATGTTATCCCCTACACACAAACTAATTAATTTCATGAAATTTCTAGAAATTGACTACCGTTACTGACTACGTTTGCAGGACTCCTTCGGACACGTAAATAACATTTTTTTCCTTCTCAAACAGTTGCTCCTTTTCAGAAAATCGGCTCCGAAAAGTGAAAACAAAAATGCAATAAAACTATGCCATTTTTTTATTAAATAAACTTTAAATTGCTTTTATAAACAATATATTTATTAAGGATATCATAATCTGAAGAGAAAAAGTGTTCGATTAGTATTTACAAGAATTGTTTTCCTTTTTATTTTTATTTTTAAGTATAATAATTTATGAAGTTTCAAAAATCATTTAAAAACTCATTAAAACTTTGATCCGTTAAGTTATTAAGTGAAGACTATATTTACGAATTGAAAATTGAAAAGCTTAATACAAATTTTTGCGCATTAACATTTTTCAAATAATTTTTAATTTTTTTTAGTGTGTGTGTGTGTGTGTGTGTGTGTGTGTGTGTGTGTGTGTGCGTGCGTGTGTGTGTGTACAGAATGTTCTTTTTTATTATAAATTTCGTATGCGACATTATCAATAAAAGGTCACGTGTTTCAAAGGTTGTTCTTCTTAGAGGAAAAAATTGGACAATTGATGGCGTAAACCGTGCTTTATTGGCTACATCATGAGTTTTGTAAATTCATTTTAGAGGACTTCTTATCTCAATGATATATTTGACAACTATCAATTGAACAAATATGAAGGTTGTGCAGACGATGTTATGCAGGACCTGTATCAGGAGAATCAGCGCAGCAATGAGGACTGTTAAAGGGGCAGTAGAATAAATAAAAACGGTTTTTTCAGGCCCAGTGGCGATTCTACGGGGGAGGGCAAAGCCCCCACCCCACCCGAATTTTGGCTGGCCCCTCGATTGCCCTTCACTTTTATGAGCTTCAAAAATTTATGAAACTGTACAGTCTCTGATTTCGATAAGATTTTATCATCAGCACTTTTCCCTCTGCGTTTTCTTTTTCAATTAGCTTTTTGAGGACACAGAATTTTGTAGAGAAAAAAATCAGAGCAGACAAATCATACTGTTCTGCTAGTATTGGCCTTTGATTTTGTTTTGAAATTAACCTCTCTTGTGTTCCTACAGATTGAGAGTGGAAAAGAGGGCAAGAATACATTAAGACTCTACTACTATGAATGAAAGTTGATTCTGTTTAATTTAGTAAAGTAACATACTTATACACAAACTCATTCCTAAGTTGTGTATACGGTAGGGGGGTGTGATATGAAAATGAAGACGCTGTTTGAGTTTGCCCCCCTCCTCATCATAACAATTATTAATAAAGAATGAAATGAAAAGTAAGATATTAAAAAATATAAATTAATAAGTAAAACTATTGAGCTATCTCTAACATGGTAATTATTTTATTATCTCAATTATCTAATCTAAACTTATTTATAAATGGAACATGTGTGTGTGTGTGTGTGTGTGTGTGTGTGTGTGTGTGTGTGTGTGTGTGTCCGTTACCTATAGACCCCGAAACAGCTGAACCGATTTTCTTGAAAATTTACACACATATATAATGCAAGATGTTTGTGTGTGTGTCTGTTTATCTGCCTGTATGTCTGTATTTTTTCAGCTCTTTTATTTTAGTTTTTGCTTCGGGTTTGGCTCTATGTAGGTATAATTGTAGTTCTTAGTCTCAGCCATGATACTATTTACTTAGAAGATTTATTTAGACTTCAAAATTCAGTTTACGACGAAAAAATCTTATTTGATATCGATACCAGGAAATGAAAATTTTACTTACATCCATTAATTTTTCTTTCAGTCTACGGTTTCGCTTTAACTGGAAACAACTATTGCTTTTTAGTTTTTCGTGCCAACGTCCAAAGAGACTGAGCTCCAGGACCATGGATTAGTTTTAAAGCTTTCATTACACCCAAGCAACGTCGGGCTATACTGCTAGTTACAAATATTTCAAAAATTAAAAATTATTGTAGTTTTACAAATTAATCAAAAGTTATGAATGCTGTTAGCTATCCGTTTTAAGACATTTATCTTGTTTTTAGAAGTATATTTATCTAACAGCGCCATAATTCTCTTATTTGCAGTTTTAATTTTGATAACTAGCATTCCCTTTTTTAGAACAATTGAAAGTTGGTTTGCAATTAGCAACTTTTAAGAAAATAGGATGACTTCAAAAATTACCAGAGGTGCGCAAATATCCAGGGGCACATTTGTTTAGGGACGCAAATGTGGTGCGCAATTCCGGAACATGATTGTTAAGGACGTAAATGTCCGTCCACCGAAAACAGTAACCTGTAGTGCAATGGATATCGGTTCGAAATGAGAAAACAGAGAGACGAATTCGAATTCCAGTTGAATTCGTTGCATTCATTTGCTCGCAAATACCCTTGGGAAAGATATGAAACCATCTCTTCTCTCTTCTTGAATAGCAGGAAAGATTGAGTTCTGTAACCTTGTCTATTATTCCTTTCTTCGACATCTCCTGTCCCTTTCTTTCTCCCACTGTAGCCCCTTGCCCACCAGTCTTGTCTTGTCTTGATGGGATGGAATGATTATATAAAGAAATAGTTACAATCTCCGAGAGTTTTAATGCAATGCCAATTGCCATCTTCAATCTACTTGATTCCCACCCGTCTATTATTCTTTCTTCGACTTCTCATTGTGATAAGCTTTTTTCCTTGGTTCCCGGGCCATATGTATTTAGATTAACACCACGGTCCCACTTTTTTACCCTTGAAATATTTAAATTCATCCGCCTTTTCTATTCTAATAATTTCTTTTCCCGCACTTCGACTTCTCCTGTACCTTTTTATCTCTCACTGTATCCCCTTGCCCACCAGTCGTGGTCCTGTACTGCTTGGGATGAATGATTATAAAAAAATGATTCTACCACCTCTGATTTCGATATCTTTCATACAGTTCAATACAACTTTTCCTCGTTGCCTAAATGATGTTTCTTTGTTGATGTTTGCTAATTTTAATAGCATATCTTTTTTGTCACATTTCCATTATTTTCATGTTGAAATATTTTTTCCCACGTCTACACTTTCAGTTATGAAATAGGTCAAGTGTATCGGACACACCTTTTCTTTTCGGCGTACTAGTGACAAATTTCTACTATACGCATTTTTGTAGTTACGTAGTCGTCGGATATTAAGGACCTTTATAGACAGAAAACTGTTTCTATATATTTTTATGGCGTTGAATCACGCGTTAGTGCAGATATTTTCAACCTGACAGCCGATTTCTTCATCTTCAAGCTGAGTTTGATTTTAGCGAGCTACAGAGAAAGCGATACTCCTATCCGAAGTAGTTAATTTACTCCTTCCAAAGTAACGTGCAATACGAGGTAATAAGCACAGCCTATTTGAAAGTAAATCCGCGTTCACAATAATAATAAAAAAATAACTTCCTACAGATGTGACATTATCGATTTCCTGCTAAAACCACACGCATGGACTACCAGTCATTTCTGGGCAAACAAAAGGACTCTCTCTCTCTCTCTCTCTCTCTCTCTCTCACACACACACACACACACACACACACACACACACACACACACACAGAGGGAGAGAGAGAGAGAGAGAGAGAGAGACCCCTTGAAATTTTCAAATATACATGTCCCGAACACTAACTTGGAAATAGTGCGCGGCTTAGCCAAGTCAAATGCGTTGTAAACACATTCAAGATCCAGAAAAGAGATTAAAATTTAATGCACTCATCAACAACGCAAGACAAAATATAGTAAAACCTCGGTTTACGTTCCTGAAAGTGTTCGTAAACTGAAGTGTTCGTAAACTGAAACCAGGAATCAATATAAAATAGATTAATTCGTTTAAATTTTTTTATTAAAGAACTTGGATCTTTCTCCTTTTCTTCCTCCTCCCTCAGAAGACATTTCCTCAGCCAAAATCTTTTGCTGTTCATTTTGAAAATGTACGAACTCTTCGGTTGTTTTCCACCAGCTCTTTAGTATCTTCACTGTCGACATCCAGGCCTAATAATATCGAATGGCATCTCATAACAGTCACTCCTTTTGCATCATCAGCTGGTTTTACCAGTTCCTTTTTTTTACTTTTTTTTTTTGGAATAGTAGATATTATCGATTTAGGCATACCGTACTGCACAGTGAGATCTGACATACGAACGCCATTTGGTGTGTTGCAATGATTCCTTTCTTCACTTCAATTGTTTTTCGCTCAAATTTGATGAAACAATGACTAAGGGCTAATGAACAGAAGAAAAAGTACCTTTACTGAAACTTCCGGCGATGTACTTCCTGTCATGAAAGTAATAAGCGTAGAAATACAATAGCGCATAACTTTCATGACAGGAAGTACATCGCCGGAAGTTTTAGTAAAGGAAGAAAATCGACCAAAAATCACCCGAAATTTGTCAGAACGTCATTCTGCAGTTAATTACATGACTTCGTGAGAGTTAAGGGGGAGAAAAAGTTCAAGATATTGTTCGTTTTTTTATGGACATTTAGATTTTTAAAAAAAGGTAAGTTTCTTCAATAACTAATTGTTGATTTGAGTTCATCATATACATTTGCACAGAGATAATGCTATTTTGGATAAATTTGAAGAGGGAAAAGCCGTCGAGAGCTAAAACGAAAATTTACCGGTTTTGCTTTGAAATCGATGATTTTAGCGCCATTTTTAGTCATCTGTCATAACAATGTAATTCACTTTGTTAAAACGTCATTCCAAAATAAAACATACTTTTCTGAAATTTTATCTGCGAAATACTAACTGATTTAAAATTCAATTAATCAGATTTGAAGCAAACATTACTTATATTCAAGTTTGACAGCTTGATTGACAGACGGATGTTTATCTAATTTTTCTAGGGTGGATATATTTGTAAAAATTACTTGAGGAATATTACGTGATTGACTTTTTATATAATTGTTTACTACCCAGTAATCGTCAAAAATTAGAATAATATTCTCCGTAATCTAATTTTGTTATTAAATCTTAAGTACTTTGGATGAAAATTTACTATAATTACTGCCCTTATTTTATGATATTTAAAAACGTCTGCACGTTTTATACACATACAAAAAATTCAATTGTTTTGTAATATTGGTGTTCTAAATCTGTTCCATTTATGATTAGCAAATATAATTTTTACTTAACACTATCACCGAATCGGGACAAATTAGCACTGAAATTTAAAAGTTTATAAATTATTCCAATTGAAATTTTTAAAAAATGAAAAAATAATATTACAAAAATTCATTATTTATCGAAAGAATTTTTTTCTTCAGACAATAATGTCCGTAATATGTATTATTCATAAAAAGCAATTAAAACCTTTCCTTATTAAATAATGTCTCAGTGATTTTTTAAATTTTGTTTAGAGCAGATATTCGATTTACAAAAAACAAAAATTAATTAACCAGAAAAACATTAAGCTGTAAAAGAATCAATTTCTCGAATTTTGATGAAACTAAAAATTTTGTGCGTAAATAAAAATGGTTTTACCAAGAACTTTTATTTCTAAAATAATTTCATTCATTTATGAATAAGTCATGAAATATGCTTTAAAACCCGACAACAGTTTCATATTTGGGAGAATTTCCAAATCAATGTGTTTCTTACCGCAAAAAAATACTCAAATTTCCTATACTAAACTTTCGCCAGTCTCTCACTGACACAAGAAAAGTTTTTTAGCCAAAATTTTGAACGTTTTAAAAAGGATCAAAAACATAATAATCAAAAATATTTTTCACCTTTTCTCTTAATAATCAAGTAAATGTTTTTGATGATAAACTTTTTTTTATTAAGCTTTGACAATTTTTTCATCATGGTGCTGTGTGGGAATTTGTAGACCTGGCTTAGGGTGCATGAAATGTTCAAACAAAACACTTCGTCAAAAACACTTGTGCATATATATATAACACATCACTCAATAAGTCCCAGGCCTGACATATAGATGGCGCCACTAATAAGTACGAACCTTCAAAGGACACGTGACAAAATTTGGGCCAAATCGGATTATTAGTTTACAAATTACAGTTATTTAAGTGAAGCTACTGTTGCGTATTTTCAAAACAACAGAAAAATATAAATTTCGTGTGTTGAGAAGCATTGCTTTCTGGTGAGAAAAATACTGTTAAATCAAAGCAATGGGTTGATAAGTGTTATTTGGACTCTGTCCCGTTGGAAATAACGGTTAAAAGGTGGTATGTTGATTTTAAACGCGGTCGTACAGACACAAATGATGTTGACTGCTCAGGTCACCTAAAATCGGCTGTTGCCACGGAAAATACCAAAAAAGTTCACAAACTTTGGCCGATAGTAACTTAAAGTTGCGTGAGATAGCAGGAGTTGAACATATCAGAAGGCAGTGTATTCTCCATTTTGCATGAACATTTGCCAATGAGAAAGCTGAGTTCAAAGTAAACTTGTTTTGGTCGATCGTAAGTTGAATGTTGCGTGAGATAGCAGAGCAGTTGAACATATCAGAAGGCAGTGTATTCACCATTTTGCATGAACATTTGTCAATAGAAAGTTGTGTACAAAGTGGGTGCCGCGTTTGCTCACAGTCGATCAAAAACAACAACGCGTCGACGATTCAGTGTGTTGTTTGCAACTGTTTCAACACAACAAGAAGGAGCTTTTGCGTAAACTGGGACAATAGACGAAACATGGATCCACCACTTCACTCCAGAGTCAAATCGGCACGCAACTGAATGGGCAGTAGCAGGTGAAAGCCGTTCGAAGCGACCAAAGACACAAATATTAGCAGGCAAGTTTTTCTTCTCCGTATTTTGGGATGCGCAAAGTATTTTGTTCGTCGATTACCTTGAGAAAGCAAGAACCATCAATAGCAAATATTATATTGCACTATTTGTGCGTTTGAAGGAAGAAATCGTCAAAAAACGGCTATAAATGAAGAAGAAAAAAGTGATTTTCCACCAAGACAACGCACCGTGTAAAAAGTCGATCGCAATGATGGCAAAACTACATAAATGGCACTTCGAATTGCTTCCGCATCCACCCTATTTTCCAGGTCTGACCCCAGTGTCTACTGCTGTTTGAAGATCTCAAAAAATGCTCCAAGGAAAAAGATTTGGCTGCAATAAAGTGATCTCGGAAACTGAAGCGTATTTTGAAGCCAAGACAAATCGTTCTACAAAAAATGCATCGAATTGATAAAGAAACGTCAGAATCAGTGTATAACCCTAGAAGGAGACCATGTTGATGAATATAGTCGAATTTTTCCTAAAATTTGTTATTTTATTGATTAGGCTCGAGATTTATGGAGTGATGTCATATATATATATATATATATATATATATATATATATAAAATTAGGGCAGACACGTTATTTCATGGTAAATCGGAAGTGTAAGCCTATTTCAGCCGAACCATCATCAGCTTCCGTCTTTATTGTACAAAGGATTTCACACGAATGAGATTCACAAAGACCTAAAGAAAACGAATAAAAATAACTGTTGGTCCCTTAAAGGAGAAAATTTAAGAAAAATTACATCAATTCGGCGAACGCACACACATATTGCTTATGTATGAATATGTATTTATATACATCTATATTTAGAGCTATCTTATAGAGTTATCCTACCACTGTATGTACAGGATACTCCTTTGGATTCTTCTATACCCACACTGCATGCTGAGATATATATATATATATATATATATATATATATATATATATACTTGGAAAAAACTTGGTATCAAAAAAAAAATTTGTACATATCTGTCTGGGTTTTGTGGTGATACCGAGCAAAGCGAGGGACCGGATGTTTGCACTCTCAGGACCAGAAAGCAAATGACTAAAACTGGTCTGTACGCACCCGGCTCCACGCATATGTTCCGGCAGTAAACCAAAAAGTAATTAAATATCAAATTCCTGTTTGCGAGCCTACGCGAATTTTATTTCTCGGCCAATGGGAAGCCCAGAATCAAATACGGGTGTGAATTCTCAAATGACCTGCTGGGACCCACAAAGACGAAATAAAAGGGCGCACAGAAAGCACCGCCAGAGTTGAGAAAGTGCGAGCATAATTAGCACGTCCCTTGACCTCGTCAAGCGATCATACTATGCTCGCCTCGCCTTTCCCTCTCACTTTCTTCTTCGCTGTCCCTTGAGCTACTAACCCGACCAACGGAGCGGAAAACATGAAAGACATTCCTAACTGACAACGCTCACACATGCATACCCACAAATTCTCTTTCGGCATTTACTGCTATGAACATTTTAACGTCCTTTGGACCCATCCTAAAGACATTACTTTATTTGTAAAAAGAACCGTAATTGATATATGTGTATATATGTAAATGTTGTTTCTATACTCAATTTGTTTTCTTGTTTTATAACCCTTTTTATAACTTATAGTGGGCTGTCTAATAACGAGGCCAAATTCAATTAATCTGTTTCAACATACAACTACGTTTCACTAGAATGGATAACCCACTATAGTTTTACGAGTCTTCAATTGAACGTTTTGTTCTTGTAACTTCGCAGATCAAAAAGTGGAGGATTGACTTTCCAGCCTAACGATGCCTCGTGGAGGTTTCGTCAGATCATGTGACTGTTTTCTATTCTCGTGAATATTTATACTTAAATTATACTTAACATCAGAAGAGAGAACTAAAGTTTCTTGGACAGGTAGTGAGGTAGGAGAGCTTGGAGAATCAGTGCGGCTAGACGCTCAGAGAGACAGGGAAAATCAGCGCGTGACATACTTGATAGGCTTAAGCAAAGAGATGACAGAACAGAGTATGGTAGAAATAACAAGGCAAAATATATTAAAAACTACAAAAAGATGAGGAGAATAATGTTTTGCTACGGTTTGAAGGGACACAAAACCTAAAAGAAAATCATAAAAATAGGAAACGTTTATTTAAACAATTTCAATAAAATCTTTCATAATTTTTCTTTTTCTTTACCAGGAATAGTGGTCGGTCTAAAATTTTTCAAGACAACAAAAGTGACAGGAAATTTTTTTAGCCACTGTGTAGATTTTTTTTTTTTAATCTGTCTATCGCCAAATTTTCCATTTTTTAATTTTTTTTTCTTTTAATCGTGAGGGCATTTGGGTACATGCGTGCGCACCGCGTTCGTTTCAGCTCTGAGCGGAAATACTTCCCACCACACTCCGCCGTGTTTGGCAGGACGGAAGCTGCGACACACATCTTTCAAGAAGCACCCACATAAGGCGGATTTCTCCTTTAAATAAACAAATGCCGATGCGAGTCATCTGTTCGATTCCAATGTGGGCAGAAATACAAGGGAAGGTTAATTAACGACAGAAGATGAGGGATGGAAGATGGTAGAGAGGCAGATATACGCGATCTTGCAGTGCCTGGCATGAAAGATATTCATGCATACTGGTATGTAAAGAAAGCACATGTTATTTTTGTAAAAGTCCATAAGAAAACTGGCTAGCTAACATAGATAGATAGATAGATAGATAGATAGATAGATAGATAGATAGAATGAACAGACTGAGATAGATAGATAGATAGATAGATAGATAGATAGATAGATAGATTACATCCTATATAAGAACAGGCTTACATAGATTACATCCTATATAAGAACAGACTTAAATAGATAGATAGGTAGGTAGGTAGGTAGGTAGGTAGGTAGGTAGGTAGGTAGATAGATAGATAGATAGATAGATAGATAGATAGACTACATCCTATATAAGAACAGACTTAGATAGATTACATCCTATATAAAAACAAACTTGGATAGATAGATAGATAGATAGATAGATAGATAGATAGATAGATAGATTACATCCTATATAAGAACAGACTTAGATAGATTACATCCTATATAAAAACAAACTTAGATAGATAGATAGATAGATAGATAGATAGATAGATAGATTACATCCTATATAAGAACAGGCTTACATAGATAGATTACATCCTATATAAGAACAGACTTAGATAGATTACATCCTATATAAAAACAAACTTAGATAGATAGATAGATAGATAGATAGATAGATAGATAGATAGATAGATTACATCCTATATAAGAACAGACTTAGATAGATTACATCCTATATAAAAACAAACTTAGATAGATAGATAGATAGATAGATAGATTTAATGAACTGTAATGAATTGATAGATAGATAGATAGATAGATAGATAGATAGATAGATAGATAGATAGATATTAAGAGACTGAGATAGATAGATAGATAGATACATAGATAGATAGATAGATATTAAGAGACTGAGATAGATAGATAGATAGATAGATAGATAGATAGATAGATAGATAGATAGATAGATACTTTTCTGCAAATACTTTTATGGTAATTGTTCTGTTGGCTGGAGTAAGAATGAGTTTGTTTTGGCGTAAGGAATACTGTGACAAATCACATCACTCAATAATTCCCGGGCCTAACTAATAAAACAACTTTTAGGCAAAATTCGATTTTATTCATCAACATAGTCTCCTTCTAAAGTGATACATTCATTACAATGTTTCTCTAACAATTCAATGTCATTTTTGTAGAACGATTTGTTTTTGATCTCAATTTACGCCTCAGTCCATAAGAAAATTGGCTAGATAGATAGATAGATAGATAGATAGATAGATAGATAGATAGATAGATTTATGGTAACTAAATGATTTGCCTTTGGCCTCAAATTACGTTCCAGATCGGGAGAATAGGGTGGATGCGGGAACAATTCGAACGGACACGGTGCATTGTTTTAGTAAAAGATCACTTTTTTCTTATTATTATTTATTTGTAACCGTTTTTGGCGATTTCTTCCTTCAAACGCACAAATAATGCTATATAATATTTGCTATTGATGTTCCTGCCTTTCTCAAGGTAATCGATGAACAAAATACTTTGCGCCTCCCAAAATACGAAATCCAAAAAAAACATTGCCTAATGATGTTTGCGTCTTTGGTCGCTTTGGACTGATTTCACCTGCTGCTGTCCACTCAGCTGACTACCGATTTGACTCCGGACTGAAATGGTAGACTCTGTTTTATTTATTTCCACATACTTACGCAAAAACTCTTTCTTGTTGCGTTGAAACAGTTGCAGACAACGCTCAGAATCGTCGACGCGTTGTTGTTTTTGATCGACTGTGAGCAAATGCGGCACCCACTTTGAACACAGCTTTCTCATTGACAATGTTTATGTAAAATGGTGAATACACTGCCTTCTGATATGTTCAACTGCTCTGCTATCTCACGCAACTTTAATTTACGATCGGCCAAAACGAGTTTGTGAACTTTTTTGGTGTTTTTCGAGACAACTGCCGATTTTTGGCGACCATCAGCATCATTTGTGTCTGTACGACCGTGTTTAAAGTCAGCATACCACATCTTAACTGTTGTTTTCGACGTAACAGAGTCCGAATAAAACTTATCAAATCATTGCTTTGCTTGAACAATATGTTTTTCCAACAGAAATCAACACACAAAATTCAAATATTTTCCATTGTTTTGAAAATTTGCAACAGTAACATTTAAATAATTGTAATTTGTAAACTAATAATCCGATTTGACCCAAATTTTGTCAAGTGTTATTTGAAGGTCAAAAGGAACATATAAAAAACACATGGATGTTTTAGTAGTGGCGCCATCTATATGACAAGCCCAGAACTTATTGGGTGATGTATTGTTTGGGCCAGTAATCGTGGTTAGCGAAGGTTAAATAGGACAGTCCGAAGACCAGTCTTCACCCTTTTCGCCTTGTGCTATATTTTTGTGTTATAAAAAATGATAAATATTTCCTCTATAGTACCTAGACTTGATGAAGTTAAACGCAGTACTAGATTGGCAGCAAGGTCTCATCATTTTACAGGTGAAATATCTAGATGTAATCGTAAATTCTATGCTCATAGTTTCTTCTACCGCACTTCTAGTTTGTGGAACTCTCTTCCAGCTCCTTGCTTTTTAATCATTTCACCCATAGCAAAGCATACCACTGCCACTGTTGCGCAGGAGTTTACATCGGGGAAAGTGATGAGAAAGAGTGGTTAGATATAGGAAATGTTAGAAGGAGGGTGATAGACGATAAGGGTACCGAGGATGAGGGTTGGGTAGCTGGAAAGTGTTTGAGAGAATGGGTGTGAGTTAGTGTGTTAGGAGGTGTCTATTGACCTTACATTTAAACTCCTGGAGATTGTAGTTGTCGGGGAAGCAAGTGTGTGGAAGGGAATTCTACAGGATTGAAGAAAAGAAAAGAAATTGTTTGAGTAGAAATTGCGGTTACATCATATCCGTTTCACTGTAAAATGGTGGGACCTAGTTGCTAATCTAGTATCTCATGCAAATTCCTGCCTAGGAGGCACCAGTGATCTAAGTACATCGGAGCAGAAGCCGTGAAAGTATTTATAGAAGAGGCACAGGGAAGTCACGTCACGCCGGTGAGAGAGTGACTGCAGCCGGTCTGCCAAGTCGGTATCGATCACATTACATTATACGTTGTATTTTGTCAAAAACCCCGAGCAGAATAGCAGGGGCACCCGACCAGATGTGGCAGCAGTATTCATTGCACGGGCGGATGGTAGATGTATATATGTGCAGGATAGATTCAGACCTTCAAAAATATAAATGGGATGTCAATAATTATCTTCTGCTTTCTTAATTTTTGTTATTCTATTTTTCCACCTCCTTTATAGTATTTTCTTGTATTCTCTAATATTCAGTAACCCCTTACGTCTTTGTGAACTTATTGCCTTGTTTGGGGTGAAATGGTTAAAAAATGGGTATTGCGTCACATAGAATCTGGATAAGATAGAAACTCTATTTTCAGTTCTTATGAAAATAAATTAATTAATTAATGAATAAATAAATAAATAACGGGAAAAAACATGACGAGTAATGAAAGTTACTTGGAAGAATCCATGTCTTCTCCGAATGAAATGGAAGAATTCCTGACCTGACTATTTTCATGATCTAGAAGTTTCTTGCTGGGCCTTTGTACGCCAAGAATATCAGTTACAGTACATATCTGTCACCTGAGAATACTTCAGTGAGCTCTGGGGGTGTGCATTTGTGGCTCCAGGGTAGAAAGCTCATTAAATATGAAAAAATGAAATATGAATAAAGGTTCCGTCATGGAGAGAATATTTGTTCTTGAAAAACACCCAAAAAATATCAGCAAGAAAAAGAAAGGCAATCCTCGTTTACCCCTTTACAGAAGACACCCAATAAGGGAGCTGTGATCACATCACCTGACATTATCTGCGTTTATGTTTCTTCGTCGACTTCCGCCTCACTACGACCTTCACCACTACCGCCAACAACAACAACTTACCTACTCTACACTCCCGACACGGGCATCGGCTTCATCGTTCGATAGACGCACGCAGACAAAATTTTTCTTTTCTTTTCTTTTTTGCGTGTGTACCCCCACCTCCTTTATAATGTCAACAAAGATTACTTTCATATCATGTGCTGCTTGTTTGGGGTCAGGGTAGGAAGAGACGGTGGAGAGGAAAGCGTCTCCTGATTGGAATTTCGAACCCTCGGGCAATTTTTGACAATCTAAATACCGAAGCTTTGATTATCAGTCAAAACATTTAGAATGCTAATGAACCACACACACACACACACACACACACACACACACACACACACACACACATAGTGTGTGTATGTGCAAAACAAATATATATATATATATATATATATATATATATATATATATATATATATATTCTAAATTCGTTTTTCCTCATTAATGTGAGAATATATATATATATATATATATATATAATCTCCAAAATGAATGAGGAAGGAAGAAAATAATTACAGTTTTCAAAACATTAATTTAAGTCAGTGCTCAATATAAAAATAGAGCATTTGTTAATATTTCTGAGATGGGATAGTATTTACATTATTCGAGCTATTGTCCTCGTCTTTGTTGCCATTTGTACGACGTTTGAGCCGGCCTTCTTCAGATGCTAGGAATTTCAAACCAAACCCTTTATTACAATCACTGGGATATATGATCTTCATCGCTTGCTTAGAGGCTCTTCTGGTAATCATGAGTTATCTCATTCTACCCCTGTAAGTTACTTATTCAAGAACACATGGCCCCTGTGAATACAGACGTTGGTTAATTCCTGGTACTTGACCCAAAGAGTTTAATACCAGGCTACAGCAGTGGTGAACATTTTGTAGTAGAAACTCCGAAATTGGCATAACTCTGCTTAGTTAAATGTATATACTTGTCCGTTTGTTAATATCTGCTAATCTAGAAAACGGCTCCACTAATTGTTCTGAAATTTTAATATAGCATTTTAATCGAATACTAGCGTGTTTTATATACTTTACATTATAAATACTATAATATTAAAAAATATATTTAACAAAGTCGATTAGAGCCGATAATAGCCGAACCAAAAAACTTTAATTTTCAATATGGACGCCTTTACAGACAACTATGTTATTTCATAGAACACATAGGAATACTTCACATTCAAGGTAAACCTAAGCCTTTTATTTATCATTATTTCTATTTTGGCGAGCGTAAACAACAGAAATCCCTTCCCTTTTTAAAAAATAAAATTTTCTATTCATTTTCTTTCAACGAATTATTATCGATATCTAGTTTATTTCGTTGATTTAGTAAATAAATTTCTTCTTTTTCTTTTCTTTTCTTTTTTTTTTGCAAGAATGAGTTTATGTGTACGTAGGGAGGAACTTGTATATGTATGTATGTATATATGTGACTTATCGCTGAGTAGGAATCTCTTTGAAGTATTCGCTCAGACTTAAAGGGATCAGTTAGGTTATCAAGTATAAGAAAAGGCAGATGGGTGAACTGTGAGAATAAAGAGGTGAGAGAGAAAGATAGAGATAATAATAACGATCGCTTCACATTTGTCAAGGGACGTGTTAATAGGCACGTCTCCTTCTCTCTGGCGACAGGCAAACTTGCCTTTCTTTTGTTTCGTTTCTGGGGCTCGAAAATGTCATTTGGGAATTCACATGTGATTCTGGTCTTTTCATTGGATGGACGACGAACAAACTTCGCATCGGCTCACGAAAAGATCCGTGAAAGAATTTGTTTCTGATAATTGAAGATTGTTTGAATTTTGTTTTTAGATGTTTCCTAGTTTTCTATTGGCCGAAAAACATTTCGAATCAAGGTGTGAAATTTTGCGAATTTTGTTTTCGATTCATTTTTGCGTGTGTACAAAGCAGTTTGTAAATTCTAATCTTTTCTTATTTCGAACGAAATCAATGAGTCAGTGCTTAGAATTTGAATTTTAAATCTAGATGTTGTTTTCTTCACTACAGTTCTACAGAAGGATGCTGAGGATACCATGGACCAAACATGTAAGCAACGATGAGGTTTTAGAAAGAATCTTTTTTATAATCTTATCGCCTCAAGCAAGGCATTTTTCTGCCACTATTTTGAAGAGGGTTACATAGGAGGAAAGTTGTAAGAAAGAGTGACAAGTTATAGGGGGTGTCAGGAAGTGGGTAAGAGAGTGCAGTGGACGGAGAAAGAAGCATGAGAGAGAAGATGCAGGTTAGTGAGATAGGAGATGACTATTGACTTTACATTTAAATTCTTGGAGATTATAGATGTCGGGAAATTAAGTAAATGGAAGGGAATTCCACAGGCGGAAGTGCGAGAAAAGAAGCTTCTGGAGTAGAATTTGCGTTTACATTTTATTGGTTTCACAGTAAAAGAGCTTCTAATCTTGTGGCTCGAGTAAATTTATATGTAAGAGGCACCAATAAAATAGATTCATCGGAGCAGAAGCCGTGAAAGTATTTCTGGAAGAGACACAGGGAAGCCACATTGCGCTGGTGAGAAAGTGACTGTATCCGAGCTGCCAGGTAGGGATCTATCACATTACAGATTCTCCATTTGATTTTGTCAAGGACCCCTAGGTGGATAGCAGGAGCATCCGACCAGATATGGCAGTAGTAGTCAATGCACGGGCGGATGGTAGATTTATATATGTGCAAGTTTGTTTCAGGTGGAAAAAGCTTTCTGGCGCAGATAACCGACTTTCTTAGCAGCGGATTTAGCTTTGGATTCTATATACTCATTCCACGAGGTCTGTTATGAGAGCTAAACCGAGGAGGCGCAGTGTTTTGCTTTCAGGGAGACTAGCCTGATCCATGCTAATGGGAGGGGGGTAGGAGCGATCGTCTGTGATGGTTAATAGATAGCAGCTTCGTTTTGGAAGCATTAAAAATCAGGAACCATTTCTTACCCCAGTCCTCCACGGATCGGGGGTCCTTTTCAAGGTCGGCAGTGAGGTTTGCTTTGTCAGCCTCAACAGATTTTTGATCGATGCGAGAGTAAACTGTAGTATCGTCAGCGTATATGCCTACTTGGGATCTTATTACGTCGGGGAGATCGTTAAAGATCAGAAAGAGCGTAGGATCTAGAATAGAGCCTTGAGGGACTCGCGTTCGTATGGTAGTTTTGGGAGGCATGTCCGTTTAATACTATCTTGATTGTGCGATTAGAGAGGAATAACCGGATTAGGTCAAACAATTGTCCAGTTATACCATAGCTCCGCAGCTTGCGTAGAAAGCCAGCATGCCTTCTTTCGCTTCTCTGTCAAACGCTTTGGAAATATCCAGGGCAACGGTTCGAGCTTCGCCATTCTTGTCGAGAGCTTGGTATATATACTCAGTGATGGTCGTTAGCATATTAGCAATAGACCTAGTAAAGCGGAAACTATTCTGTTTGTCAGAGAAGAATCTGTGGACTGTGAGATGCTGAACCACCTCAGCGTTGATAATGGCTTTGAACACTTTGCCAAAGATCGGTAGGAGGCTGATAGGGCGATAATTAGAGGTGTCCGAGGGTTCTCCAGAATTCTTAAATAAAGAAACTACAGAGTAAGACTTCCAACAGGCAAGAAAGCAGGAAGCAGTAGTAGTTGTAGAGCTTAGAGAGGACGGAGGAGTGTTCAGGGGCACATTTCTTCAAAACTATGATTGGGATTCTGTCCACTCCGGTCGCTTTATGAGGGTCAAACCAACGAGAGAGTAATGAGGATGTCATTAAGTTGGGCCTCAGTGAGAAGTCGGGTGTAGATACTCAAGACGAATCTCGTCTCGAATTAGTGGAGAATCTGCGAGCAAAGCATTCAGCCTTGTCCGCTGAAGAGGTGAGGACCTCAAATTTATTGATTAGAGTGGGTATTGAGGTTTTACTGTTGTTAAGCACACTTTTGCAAAGTCACCAGTAGTCTTTGGTGCCAAACTTACGGGATGCTAGGCGCTGCTTCATTCTGGCAGCAAACAACATCTTAGCTTCAAGTATCTACCTTTATCGTGCGATTTGAAAGGAATGAATGGATAAGGTCAAACAATTGTCCAGTTTTACCATAACCTCGTAGTTTGCGTAGAAGGCCAGCATGCCAGACTCTGTCAAACGATTTGGAGATATCAAGGACAACAGTTCGGGCATCGCTGTTCTTGTCGAGAGCCTGGCGTATATACTCAATGATGGTCGTGAGAATATCAGCAGTAGAACTGGTGAAGCGGAAACCATACTGTTTGTCAGAGAATAGTCTGTGGGCTGTGAGATGTTGCACCACCTCGGGAGTGATGATGGCTTCAAACACTTTGCCAAAAATCGGTAGGAGGCTGATAGGGCGATAAGTAGAGGAGGCAGAGGGTTCACCAGTGATTTTATATATTAAAGCCACGGAGGAGGACTTCCAGTAGACAAGAAAACAAGAAGCAAAGAGGCAGTAGTTATAGAGTTTGGAGAGAACAGAGGAGGGTTCAGGGGAACATTTCTTCAGGACAATGATTGGGATTCCGTCGCTGCCGCTCGCTTTATGGTGGTCAAGCTTTGAAATTATGTTAGAGACCAGCGAGGAAATGAAAAGGAAATTTATACTTAACATTAGGAGGAGATAGTTGAAGTTTCTGGGACATGTAATGAAAAATGAGGACTTGGAGAATCTGACACACAAAAGACCGATAGAGGGGAGAAGAGACAGAGAAAAACAGCGTGGGACATACTTGATGGGCCTGAGCAGGTGGATGGCAGATTAGGGTTTGAAAGATATAACAAGACAAAATTTATTAGAAGCTACAAGGAACAGGAAGATGTTGAGAGTCATGATCGTCTACGTCCTGAAGGGACACGACACATAAAAAAAGAAAAAGTTAGCGCGAACTCCTAGAATCCCGTACGGATATAATCGTGTCTGTTTTTATGTATTTGTGTGAAAAGGGAGTTTGGTGTCGTGAATAGGGCGAGATATTTGGTATTAAGACGTAAATTAATGTTTTCTTCAGCTAGAAGATCTTCATTCCTTAAGCATTGAGTCTTCCAACAGCTTGCTATAAGAAAGACCGTTAAATGACTATCACGCTGCCGATCTGTTATAGCCACTTTGCAAAACCCGGAAATGTTGTTCCGGGTGCGACTGGTCAACTGAAAAGCTTCGTGGGGTCAAAAGTAATAGATAAAATCCATTTTTAAAGAATGGAAGTCTGACAGCGGTGGAATAGAGACGTTAACACTTGCATATAAAAATGGATGTTCGATTACTGGTATAAATCTAGGTCTTTAGAATTTGTTTTGAAAGCATTCAAATAAGAGAAAGAGACGTGTTCTTGTAAAGATAATGTTGCTGGATGGTTTTCGCACAAGATGGAGCGGGCTCAAGAGCATAAACCGTAGCTATCTCTTAGAACAATAAAGCTCTCCGAAGTGCGGGGTGATATTTTATGGGTTACACCGTGAATGTCTCAAACGCTCTGTTGCGGTTATTAGTGGCTTATCTAGTCAAACCAAATGTTTCCCAAACTTGGAAACGGTCGCTGCACATTTTGAGAAACTAATAAATGCCAGTTCCCCCTTTTAATAAATGGGGCTTCTTGGAAATGAAATAAACTATATGAATGAAAGACAATTGAGATGTGACTTTTATTTGACCTCATATATAACAGGGAAGGGTATAATTAGTTCTGTATATAAATGTGATCCGATATATTAAAGAATCCACACACACACACACACATACACGTACACGAACATACACACAGAGAGACACACAAATACATACATATATATATATATATATATATATATATATATATATATATATATATATATATGTTGTTATTTGTTATTTTTCAGCGATTTTTACTGATAAAATCTATTTTGGCAAGCAGGGTTTTTTTATCATATAGTGCTCGATATCGAACTGTAGATAGAGCGTTGATAGTTACAAAAAGTTTATCCCTTTAACTGAGCAGATTCATGCTGACTTCAAAGTTTCGTGAGGACACCGTTATGATGCCCTAACTTGTCAAGGCTGTTTCAGATTAGGTAAGTAATCCCAATGGATCCTAATAATATTAGACTAAGTATTAAAACTGATCCAACAGAGAGCTCGATGTAAATTTAAATTTACAGAGCATATATTTATTTCCACGTATAAAATCGAATATTACATTGGGAGAATAGCCATTTCAACATGATTTTAAAATCTATTTCCTCAGATCCTAATTACACATATAACACAGTAATATCTGTTATTGGGAACTGAGGAAACAGGTTTTTTAAAATCCCAATGTAATATATTTCATTTATGTGAAATATATATATATATATATATATATATATATATATATATATATATATATATATATATATGTATAGACAGAGAGAGAGAGAGACATGAATAGGAACGAAGAAAATATTTACAATGTTCAAAACATTAATTTAAAACAGTGCTCAATAAAGAAATAGAGCTATGAATTTAGTGTTTACTACCTGATGAGACATTGTTCTTTTAATGTCGAAAGAAAATGTACACTTTTGTAGTAGATTGTAGTTTGAACATGTTGTAAAATATAATTTATAATATATATATATATATATATATATATATATATATATATATATATATATATATAATGTACCTCCACTTTTTTCGCGAAACCTAATTTTTAAACTGAATTTTTAAAAATGAAAACCCTTTTATTTTAGCTTTAATTGATCATCTAAATGATTAAATTTACCATTTCCTCTAAGAAAAATTACTCTTTAGTGTATTTTCAAACAGAAATCACATTCATTGGAATCGAAGTTTTATTATTTTTTCTAAAATAGCTGATCAACGCCCTATTTAGCCGTCTTTCAATGCATTGTAATTTTCTTTATTAAAAATTTCCAAAAAATTATTTGTGTAATATTATCTGTTTTAAAGTGTAATTAATCTGATTTAAAACCAATTTTATTTATTTAAGTTAAAAAAGCAGAAAAAATGGATTTTAAAAACAAACAATAGCAGTGATTTAACGTATCTTCAACGCCTGTCCAGCACATGTCAAGCACTGATAAGTTATTTACATGTTTATTGCTGTCTTTCTGAGATTTGTTAAAACACTATTGAAGAATATGATAGGTGAAAGGTTTTTATATAATGATTAAGTACTCAGTAATTTTAAAAATGTTGGAAATATTCGCCTTAATCTAATTTTATGGGTAGTGACTTTAAATTTACGACAGTCATCGAACTTATTTTCTGATAATGTCGCGTATGATCACTTATACATTTAAAATAGGCATGTTTTATACACATGAAAAACCTGAAAATTATTTTTTAAATTTTAGTGCGTAATGATTGAGCTTTTAAATTTTCACTTAGTAAATATAGTATTCACTTAAAACCTTAATAACCTAACGCTAAGCTTTGAAGAATTTTTAAAAGATTTTTTAAACAAAGAATTATTATAATTTTAAAAAAATAAAAATGAAAATAATGCTTGTAAAAAATAATTTTTCATCGAATTTTTTTTTTTTTTTTTTTTTTTACATCGGACAATAATATTGTTAATATATATTATTCATAAAATCAATGAAAAGTTTGTCTAAGTATAGTTTTATCGGACGTTTTTATATTATTATTCGCAGCAGATTTCTGGGAAAAGACCACCTGTTTAAAAAAAAATAGGTGATTTACAATCTCTAAGGAGTCCTGCGTTTAACTAATAAAACAAATTATGCGAACTAAATTTAATTTCTAAAAGTTTCATGAAATGAAGTTGAGGTGTGAGGTAAAATGTAAGAAAATATTCTTAAGAAGATTTTTAAAAAATTAATTTTATCAATAAATTCATTCATCTGTGAATAAGTCCTGAAAGTTTCATTAAAATCCGACAATTATTTCATTTTTACAAGAATTTCCAAATTAATGTGTTTTTCATCGGAAACAAAGGTGCGAAAATTCCCATAGTCAGCTCTGGTACACCGCTGTAGAAAAAAGGAGAAAAATATTTTTAACCAAAATTTCAAACATGCTAGAAAGGATTGAAAAGATACTTTTGATAAGAAAAATGTTTTTATTACGTTTGAAGACTTTTTCATCGTGCTATGCTGTTTTTAGCAAAAAAGTGGAGTTACCCAATATATATATATATATATATATATATATATATATATATATATATTGGGTAACTCCACTTTATATATATATATATATATATATATATATATATATATATATTAATTTTTGGTCATAATTAGATTAGACCAGTACCCAATTATGACTGAAAAGTGCTAAATACATTTACATTGTAGAGCTTTTGAATATGTTTTTGCACTTGAACATGAGTTATTTCCGCAATCTAGGATCTTTCGGTATTTTCAGGCGATTTTTCCAGCGTTTTTCAAATGAACAACAGGAATTTTCCGAACACATTTGGAATGTTTATAAATCTAACATGTTTTGATTTTATTAAAGTTTTATTAGTGAATGAAAAATGAAAAAGGAAAAATATTCCGATATTTTTTTTCTGTTGTTTTTTTTTCTTTCTTACTTAAACAAACCTCTCGTGCATTTGCCTAGTCAAGCAGCGTTCGTGTGCATAATTTATGTGTGTATGTGTATCATAATACAAGTTTGCTTATGTGAAGGGGTTATCAGAGAAAATGCAAAAGATCTGTGGTTCATATAACATCAGGACACCCTTCAGAAGCAATTCTACATTTTGCAGATACCTCTCCTGAGTAAGATCTCCGATAAACGAGAACATGAACAAGGACCGTGTGTGCACCATTCCATGTAGCTGTGGAAAGAAATATAAAGGAGAAACGAGCCGCCCCTTTAAGGTAAGGCTACAAGAACATCGCAAGGCCGTAACATGAAGAGAGATAGAAAAATCAAACGTAGCTGACCACATATGGTGGGAGAAAGGAAATGACCGCCCGTCTATGGGGTGAAGTTGAAATAATTGATAGAAACTACGTAAACTTAAGAAATCAGCGCATATGCTAGACCACACAAATTTTCTAAGCCGACCAAGCATAGAAATGAATATGGGAACCAGTAATACAGAAGGCTAAAGAAAATCATTATCGTCAAAGATTGCAATATGAGCTCTGGTAAAAAATGCATAGTGAGACATTAGGTTTATAAGTGTCAGAGATTACCGTACTGAATTCATGTACTGACACATGGCCTAGTGGATATAGACGTTGTTTAGTTTGTGAGTTGTGAGTTCAATACCAGGCTACAGCAAATAATTTAGAGAGTTAAGTTAAAGGGAGATAACTACATGGCTACCAGAAGTCGCATCTTACATGGAATGAAAATGATATCCTCCATTGACCATAATAAAGGGTTCAGTTCGAAATTCCTAGCACCTGAAGAAGTCCGGAACATATAACGGCCGAAACGGCATAAACATGGCAATAGAGATAACAATAGCCCTAACAATGTAAATAGTGGAAATTTTCCTACCTTTCAATATTCTACTCAGATTTGAAATGCTTCCTTGGTATTTCAGTTTTGCACTTTCCGTTCTCTGTTAGAATTTTTCTTGGGTATTTATTATCGGTTGGTGTAATCTTAACAACGTTTAGTCAGTTAGTTAACTGCTATACGGGATAAATGCTTGGACGACTATGTCTCTTTCGATTAAATACTGACCAGGCAGAAGATTTTACCGCAGTAGTTTGCCATTTCATTCTGCGGTAGACTGCTTGCCAACCAAGGCTATAAGAACCAGCCTAGAATTTGAAAAATCTTATCAAATTAATTTACACTCTCTAGCAGGATGGATTCGAACGTGCATCTTTCTGTGCAGAAGAAGCTACCGTTAAGGTTGGTTCACTGTGTCGAGCCAGGAAGTTTTTCTCGCCTGAATCCATCTTACACAGATACAAATCAACCATCCGTCCATGCATTGAATCATACCTGGTCGAGTGCCTCTGCTATTCATCTCGGGGTCCTCGACAAGATTCGGAAGAAAATCTGCTATGTAAGCGATCCCGACCTGGCAGACGTAATGTAGTTTCCCTCTGTTTATTCTACAAATATTTCCATACCTTCCGCTCCGATGAACTTAGCTCCCTGGTACCCTCTCTAGATGATTTTACTCGAGCAAGCAGACTGGCAACAAGGTTCCACTCTTTTTCAATCAAAACAGCTAAATACAACCCGATTTCTACTCTATTAGCTTCTTTTCTCGCACTTCCCGCTTGTGGAATTCCCTTTCGTATACTTGCTTCCCTGACAGCTACAATCTCTAAGATTGTAAATGCAACTTTAATTGCTATCTCATATCCTCTTGACTTTCATCCTTCTCTTATCTTTTCCCAGTACCCTTGTATCTTGTTCTTCTCTCTTTTTATCCTACTCTCAAGCAACTCTCTTCACACCAGTATTCACATCATTCTCTTAATCTTTTTCTGACACTTCTGTAAATGGTTCCTATTTCTCGTCGTTCTCCTCCTATGTAACCTTTCATTCTCCTCTTCGGTAACCCCCTGCTCACCAGTGGCGGTACTGCCTTGCTTGGGCTGAAACGAAAACAATAAAGCAGGTTTTTTTGTTTTGTTTTGTTTTTTTTATCGTAAAATGTTCGATATCCGTCATAATGTTCCACTCATCATGTTTGCTGTTAGGTGTTGTTTTTCTTTTGTTTTTTTTCTTGTTTACATAGAATATGGTGTGATTTTATGGGAGTGGTCTTGTTTGTGGTTGGTTGATTATTCTTTTTTATGATTACTACACAATAAAAATAAGAAGTGACATAAACAAAAAGAAAAAGAAAAATCAACCAACCATAAAAAAGAATAATCAAGTTAGATCGTTTGTCTAAATGGAATCCTCTCTTGTGTTCGTAGATGCGAGTTTTACAAACTATACGAAAACTGAATGCATGATCATCAGCAAAATGAGGAGCCCAACATGCCAATTACAGTTCGAGAACACAAAAAAATATATATAAAAACAAGCAGGTACAGAAATTAAAGTTTATTTAAAGCTACAAAAGAGAGGAAGTTGTGAACCGCCATGATTACCTACGTCCTGAAGAGACGGTACATAAAAAAGAAGCTGATCCGACAATATTGGTTATTTCCTTGTATATTGTTCGTTGTTGCCGCTTGTGTGGAGCAGGAAGGTAGCCAGAGAGAATTGCGCACACGAAGAGGCCTTCGGGAGTTGTTAGCCAGTCTCTTTTCCTTCAGCTAAAAAGTTTAGTCTATATAATTTTAAAATACCCACACATATTTTGCTTTTTCGGCTTGACACTTTGTTGACGTCATCTCCGGTCGGATATATCTGCCAACGATCTTTGTTTTTTGTAGACTTTTATGTATGGCCGGATGAATCTGTCAACTACATTCTTTTCAAGCCGATTGTCGCTTGTGTTTTGGTTTGGGTTTTTTTTTTCTGTTTTGTTTTATCATCTACGGCCGTATATATCTGGTCAATTACCTCTGCTGTTCAAGGTAAAATATTACAATTTCTGTCTTCAGCTCAAGCAGTTTGTTGATGATTTTTTTCCAGTTAGACAACTGTGAGTGCCCAGCAGTCTCCAGATTAACTTGATTGAACATCACTAGTAGAGTAGATCGCACGTGTCACCTTGTGTCAACTTCAAACTCCTAGATGAATTCAAACTGACAAACATGTAAACGTACTTAAACAAAAGCCTGTTCTCCTGATGATCCATGTACTTTGAACACTAACCACATCCAGCATCGTCCTTTATTTGCGGACAATCGAACTATTTTTATTAATAAGACAAACCATACAATTTCATTGATTGAGCATATATATATATATATATATATATATATATATATATATGCTCAATCAATAAAATTGCATGGTTTGTCTTATTAATAAAATATATATATATATATAATATATATATTATTAATATATATATATATATATATATATATATATATATATATATATATATATATACAAACACAAAGAATTTTTTTTTTAAAAAAAGATCACATACAGTGTTTGAAATATATTTGAAATGCCAAGAACCTGTGACAAAATTCTCTTTTCATTCCCAGATTCACAGTGTAAAAATATGTCACCCTCATTGTAATATTGCCTTCTGTGTGCGAGGAGAAAGAGGTGATTATAAAATGGCTTTGTATTGATTAATCTCACCTGACTTTGAGTAAAACTGGTTCATACAAGAATCCTGTAATAATCCAGTCATAGGCAGGCAAAAGCACTTTATGTAGAATACATAATCTGATTATAAAGGCATTTATAATAAAATGCTGCTGCAACGATATGTATGGTGAACTGATTATCCGCATGTATTTAATAACTTACATCACGGATAAATAACAAGCAAACATTGACACACACAAAGAAGATAACTAAAGAATTAGCAGAATATTAGTTGATATCAACCAAATATTCAACACTCACAGGACATATTGAAAGAAGAAAGGTAAGGTACTCACTATCCTCCCCTAGCCTAAGAAGTTTGTACGAATAGATTGATTTTTTTTAAAAATCATATCACCCCAAGCAAGGCGGTGACGCCACTGATGTGCATGGGGCTACTTAAGAGTAGAATGATTGGAAAAGAGAAAGCCAGGCACCACATCCTAAACAGGAAACAAGGGATGAGCCTTTTCACCTGTTCAAAAGACGTGGGTGGAGTGTGAACCGGGCGATAGTTAAATCTATCTACTCCAATTGATTGACTGATTCATAATTTTTTAAAGCTTTATCAACCCTTTGCAGTTTATTTAAAGCCAGAAAATAGTTTTTAAAGTCTAAGATTTTTCCTGAGACAATAATGATTTAACAGTACAAGTCGTACGTAAACAAATGGCCGTCTTCCTGATTAATTCCGTTCTCAATCTTAACCGGCCAGCCTCGTCTTTTATTTACTGTCAATCGAGCTGATTGCATTAATAAGAGAAACAATTTCAACCAAACGACATGTGTCAGCATTATAAATTTTTTTGAGAATCGATGAGCGTTCCATGGAGTAAAAAAATAAAATATTATCATTTGCCACCATGAAAATTTCTTTGCAGCAGCATATTAAATAATTTTCATTTTCGCATCATCCTAACAAACAGTTTCTTAAATATATCGATTGATTCGTTTTCTACGGTTAATCAATACTTCAATTGCATCTACGCTGCCTCGTAGATTATCAGTTATCTTCCACTTTACAAACCGTTTCCCCTCAGACAAAATGTCACGAGCCTCTCGCTGCTTTATCGATAATTATATGCATGTGTTCTGGCGAATTACATTCCTTAGTCTCACCATCCTGAACATTAAAACTGGGAGCCACCATGCCACAAGCAAGAATTATTCCTATTCTTTTCGTATTCCATTAGTAAAGAGTAAGTTCCATTCGGACAGCTTCTTACAACGAACTGCTGTTCTATGAAACAGATTCCCAGCAAGAAGTTTTCCCAGTCACTTCAATCGGCAAATATAGAGTTAACCGTTATCTTTTCTGTATAACTCTATGCACTTCACTTCTTACTCTTTTTAATATTACAGTGCACTCTTGAGTGGCTCTTGAGCCTTTATTGACTGAACATTAGTATAAACAAAACGGCAGCAAGAATTTACATTTGTTATGTTGAGGAGGTGCTGACTTATTTTCTTACGTTTTGCTCCCGTATTATCACCAAAGTTAAGCAACGTCGAGCTTGGTCAGTGCCTAGATAGGTAAGTGTGCGTGTGGTGTAATGGATAACGGCTCAGAATTGTTAATCGGAGAACCGAATTCCAATTCTTGTTAATTTCATTATATTTCCTTATGCGCAAATATTCTTGAAAAAGATACTTTCCAAGAACTGCTACTTTGTGGAACGGGCTCCCGGTAGGATGCTTTCCCAATCTCTACAATTCTGACTTCTTCAAGTCTAAAGATAACCATTATAGTCACCTCCATATACTCATAAACTACGCCTTTTACTTAGTAGCCCGCTACCTCGAGTGGCTCTTGAATCTTGTAAATATTGAACATTATTGTGAAAATGTCATAACAAATCATGAAATCGTACGACAATGTTGAACGCAAAAGGTCATGAACAAACAAACTACAAAGCTGGGCTGCTTAGAAAAAAATGCAATGTTGTGGTATCATCGTCGGAGTATTATTCCTTTGCATTGCTCAAAAATCAATGAAGAAGTAAATACATGTGCATGTATCTAACAGCTGCAACGTGGACATAAAGTCAAGTTCGAAAAGTGCCCTGCGCTCGTTCGTATCAAAGTAATATGGTTCTCCTCTATGACAACGTCAAACCGCTGGGCGCATGATAACTGAACACCACCCAGTTAACACCACCGACTCAACACTACCGACTTAGAGCTAGACAACTCAACACGAAGAGGAAGTCAACACCACCAACTGAACATGCAGGACAACTCAACACATGGGAAAGTCAACACTACCGACTTGAAGCCAGAATACCAACTCAACGAAGAGGTCAACACCACCAAGCACAGACATGAGGACAACTCGACACAGGAAAGTCAACACTACCGACTTAGAGCCAAGACAACTCAGCACGAGAAAGTCAACACCACCAACTGAACGCCAGGACAACTCAACACAGGAAAGTCAACACTACCGACTTGACCAAGACAACTCAACACAGGAAAGTCAACACCACCAACTGAACGCCAGGACAACTCAACACCAGGAGAAGTCAACACACAAACTTAGAGCCAAGACAACTCAACGGGAAAGTCAACACCATCAACTGAACGCCAGGACAACTCAACACAGGAGAAGAGTCAACACTACCGACTTGGAAACCAAGACAACTCAGCACGGGAAGAAGTCAACACCACCAACTGAACGCCAGGACAACTCAACACAGGAAAAGTCAACACTACCGACTTAGAGCCAAGACAACTGTACGAGAAGTCAACACCATCAGCGAGAACGCCAGGACAACTCAACACAGGAAAAGTCAACACTACTGCGACTTGAAACCAAGACAACTCAACGGGAAAGTCAACACCAACTGAACGCCAGGACAACTCAACACAGGAAAGTCAACACTACCGACTTAGAGCCAAGACAACTCAACCTGCAGGAAAGTCAACACCATCAACTGAACGCCAGGACAACTCAACACGGAGAAGTCAACACTACCGACTTAGAGCCAAGACAACTCAACACGGGAAAGTCAACACCACCAGCACAAACGCAAGGACAATACTTACGGGAAAGTCAACACTACCGACTTAGGCCAAGACAACTTCAACACGGAAGAGTCAACACCATCAACTGAACGCCAGGACGCTCAACACGGGAAAGTCAACACCGACTTGAAACCAGACAACTCAACGGGAAAGTCCAACACCAACTGAACGCCAGGACAACTCAACACAGGAAAGTCCAACACTACCGACTTGAAACCAAGACAACTCAACACGAGAAAGTCAGCACCACCAACTGAACATGGACAACTCAACACCCAGGAAAGTCAACACTACCGACTTAGAGCCAAGACAACTCAACACAGGAAAGTCAACACCACCAACTGAACGCCAGGACAACTCAACAGAGAAAGTCAACACTACCGACTTAGAGCCAAGACAACTCAACACGAGAAAGTCAACACCACCAACTGAACGCCAGGACAACTCAACACCAAGGAAAGTCAACACTACCGACTTAGAAGCCAAGACAACTCAACACGAGAAAGTCAACACCACCAACTGAACGCCAGGACAACTCAACAGGGAAAGTCAACACTACCGACTTAGAGCTGCAGACAACTCAACACAAGAAAGTCAACACCAACTGGAACGCCAGGACAACTCAACACAAGAGTCAACACTACCGACTTAGAAGCCAAGACAACTCAACACGAGAAAGTCAACACCACCAACTGAACGCTGGGACAACTCAACACAGGAAAGTCAACACTACCGACTTAGAGCCAAGACAACTCAACACGAGAAAGTCGCCTACCAACTGAACGCCAGGACAACTCAACACAGGAAAGTCAACACTACCGACTTAGAGCCAAGAACAACTCAACACGGGAAAGTCAACACCACCAACTGAACGCCAGGACAACAACACAGGAAAGTCAACACTACCGACTTAGAGCCAAGACAACTCAACACAGGAAAATCAACACCATCAACTGAACGCCGGGACAACTCAACGGGAAAGTCAACACTACCGACTTAGAGCCAAGACAACTCAACACGGGAAAAGTCAACACCACCAACTGAACGCCAGGACAACTCAACACAGGAAAAGTCCAACACTACCGACTTAGAGCCAAGACAACTCAACACGAGAAAGTCAACACCACCAACTGAACGCCAGGACAACTCAACACAGGAAAAGTCCAACACTACCGACTTAGAGCCAAGACAACTCCAACACGAAGAAGTCAACACCACCAACTGAACGCCAGGACAACTCAACACGGGAAAGTCAACACCACCGACTTAGAGCCAAGACAACTCAACACGAGAAAGTCAACACCACCAACTGAACGCCAGGACAACTCAACAGGGAAAAGTCCAACACTACCGACTTAGAGCCAAGACAACTCAACACGAGAAAGTCAACACCACCAACTGAACGCCAAGGACAACTCAACACGAGAAAGTCAACACTACCGACTTAGAGCCAAGACAACTCAACACGAGAAAGTCAACACCACCAACTGAACGCCAGGACAACCTCAACACGGGAAAGTCAACACTACCGACTTAGAGCCAAGACAACTCAACACAGAAAGTCAACACCACCAACTGAACGCCAGGACAACTCAACAGAGGAAAGTCAACACTACCGACTTAGAGCCAAGACAACTCAACACAGAAAGTCAACACCACCAACTGAACGCCGGGACAACTCAACACGGGAAAGTCAACACTACCGACTTGAAGCCAAGACAACTCAACACGAGAAAGTCAACACCACCAACTGAACGCCAGGACAACTTCAACTGAGAAGGTCAACACTACCGACTTAAGAGCCAAGACAACTCCAACACGAAAAGTCAACACCACCAACTGAACGCCAGGACAACTCAACACGGGAAAGTCAACACTACCGACTTAGGCCAAGACAACTCAACAAGGAAGATCTAACACCACCAACTGAACGCCAGGACAACTCAACACAGGAAAGTCCAACACTACCGACTTAGAGCCAAGACAACTCAACACGAGAAAGTCCAACGCAACTGAACGCCAGGACAACTCAACACGAGAAGGTCAACACTACCAAACGAGCCAAGAACAACTCCAACACGAAGAGATCAACACCACCCAACTGAACGCCAAGGACAACTCAACAAGGAAAGTCAACACCGACTTAGAGGCCAAGACAACTCCAACACGAGAAAGTCAACACCACCAACTGAACGCCAGGACAACTCAACAGGAAAAGTCAACCACCACCGACTTAGAGCCAAGACAACTCAACACGAGAAAGTCAACACCACCAACTGAACGCCAGGACAACTCCCAACTTTGAGAAGAAATCAACACACAAACTTAAGAGAGCCAAGACAACTCAACACGAGAAAGTCAACACCACCAACTGAACGCCAAGGACAACTCCAACGCAGGAAAGTCAACGCTACCGACTTGAGAGCCAAGACAACTCAACACGAGAAAGTCAACACCACCAACTGAACGCCGGGACAACTCAACACAGGAAAGTCCAACACTACCGACTTGGAAGCCAAGACAACTCAACACGGGAAAGTCAACACCACCAACTGAGACGCCAGGACAACTCAACACAGGAGAAATTGACACTACCGACTTAGAGCCAAGACAACTCAACACGAGAAAGTCAACACCACCAACTGAACGCCAGGACAACTCCAACAGAGGAAAGTCAACTACCGACTTAGAGCCAAGACAACTCAACACGAGAAAGTCAACACCACCAACTGAACGCCAGGACAACTCACTTGGAAAGTCCAACACTACCGACTTAAAGCCAGAACAACTCAACACGGAAAGTCCAACACCACCAACTGAACGCCAGGACAACTCAACACGAGGAAGAGTCAACACTACCGACTTAAGAGCCAAGACAACTCAACACGAGAAAGTCAACACCACCAACTGAACGCCAAGACCCAGCTAACTGGAGAAAGGTCAACACTACCGACTTAGAGCCAAGACAACTCAACACGAGAAAGTCAACACCACCAACTGAACGCCAGGACAACTCAACACGGAAAGTCAACACCAAACTTAGAGCCAGAACAACTCCAACGATCAACACCACCAACTGAACGCCAGGACAACTCAACGAGAGAAGTCAACACTACGACTTGGAAACCAAAGACAACTCAACACGGGAAAGTCAACACCACCAACTGAACGCCAGGACAACTCCCAACACAGGAGAAAGTCAACACTACCGACTTAACGCCAGGACAACTCAGCTTTTGGGAAGGTCAACATCAGCGACTGAACGCCAGGACAACTCAACACCGAGTCAACTCAGCACTAGAAAAACATAACTTTTTTAACCGGATTATTAAGGATTATATCCTTAATTAGTGAATAATTTTCTTTAAATAAGACAATTTAAAAACATTGTGTAAAATATGAACCAGTTTTTATTTTTATCGTAGTGTCATTTATCTTTTAATAAATTAAATTGATATTCTAAAATATTTTTATAAATGATAAATTAATAATTTAGTTATATGTTTTCTGGTGTTGAGTTGTCCCTGTCAGCGGTGTTCAGTCGGCATGTGGTGTTGAGTTTCACCCTCCCAAAAACAAAAACAAAAAAAAAACGCCACGGTAAACTGGCTTCCATATCAGAAATAATAAAGAAAACTAGTCCTATATTTTGTGGACATTTGCTGGAGAAATAAATAAAAGCTTATTAGAAATGCGCTTCTCTGGGAACCATCTCAGGGAAATAACGCCCTTCTCATACTGCATCCAACTCATTTAAGGTGTTAGATGCAGTATGGTCGAAATGCCAGCTGCCATGGATGACCATTATTTATAATAAGTAAAAACTGCAGGGAAAGGAAAAAAAAACTTAACACCGCCAGGATAAATCACGACCGAGACAACTCACGACCGAGACGACTCACGATTAAGACAACTCACGACCGAGACGACTCACGATTAAGACAACTCATGACCGAGACGACTCACGACCGAAACGACTCACGACCGATACAACTCACGACTGAGACGACTCACGACCGAGATGGTTTACGACCGAGACAACTAGTGACTGAGATGACTCACGACCGAGACAACTCACGACCGAGATAACGTATGACCGAGACAACTCACGACCGAGACAACGTACGACTGAGACGACTCAGCACCAGAAAAAAATTACATTTTTTAAATAAAAGTAATTTATTAAGGATTTTATAACCCCCTTTTTATAGCCGATTAACCCCAATCAAGGTAGCACCGCCACTGGTGCGAATGGGTTATAGTAAGAGAAAAAGAAAGAAAGAAAGAAAGAAGAAATAAGGTACAATGTATGTCGAAGAAAGGATAAGAGAAAGGTGGGAAACAAGGAGATGGGAGATAACAATTGACATTGCATTTAAACTTTTGTAGCAATCAGTAAAGAAGATATATGGAAGGAGTTCCAAAATGCGAGAAAATAAGCTATTAGAATAGAAGTGACGATTACATTTGACTGTTCTGATGATAAAAGGGTGGGACCTAGATGCCAATTTAGTAGCACGAGTAAATTCATGTGGTCGGAGCACCAGGAAAAGAAGCTCGTCAGAACAGTTCCCATGAAAATATTTGGAGAAAGGACAGAGGGAAGCCACATTTCGTCGGTGAAGAAGTGACTGAAGTCGAAATGCCAATCGGGAACAATTACCTTGCAGATCGTCTTTTGGATTTTGTCGTTAACCCCGAGATAAATAGTAACAGAACCCAAGCAGATATGGCAACAGTACCAATGCACAGATGAATGTCAGATTTATAAATGTAAAAGATAGATTCTGACAAAAAAAAAAAACTTTCTGGCCCGACACAATGACCAAACCTTCCTAAAAATGGATGAAGCTATTGAAGCAGTTTTTTTTTAATTATTTTTAATTATGCAAATCAGAAAGAAATTTATTTGATATATTTATATATATTTAATAAAGTAAGCAATATATAATAATGTTTTTTAATTTTTTTAATAAAGTAATTAGGATGTACGTTGCGGTGTGGAGTGTGAAATCGGAGAGCCGAGTTCGAATTCCAGTTGAATTCATGGCATTCGCTCATACACAAATATCTATGGGAGAGGTATTATTCTGTCGCTATGGGTTAAATAGCAGGACAAATTGGGTTCTATAGCTCTTGTTTGGCCACCGGTCTATCGCAGAAAGTAATGGCAACCTAATCCGGGCAAATCAGTCAGTCATGTCATTTTCGAGACATGATCGCCCAATCGTAAAATGCAAAAAGAAATTAAGCAATTTTATTTTTAATAAAAGAAATTGTAAAGAAATTTATTTTTAATAAAGTAGATCAGTCAGTTAAATATGCAGACAGATACACGCTTGGGCGATCATGTCTTGAAAGAGACATGACTAACTGGGCAGAAGATTATCCCGCAGTAGGTTGACATTGCTTTCTGCGGTAGACTGGTTGCCAGCCAAGGCTATAGAACTCAATCTGTCCTGTTATTTAGCCAATAACTGGAAGGATTAGACGGATTAATACCTTTCCCAAGGGTATTTGCGCGTAAGTGAATGCAACGTATTCAAATGGAATTCGAACTCGGATTTCCGAGTTGTCGTTCCGAGCCGATATCCACTGATCGGTATTCCAAAATATCTCTAAAAGAATAATTTTATAATTTAGAATTAACTTTATAAGAAATAATAAAAAACAAAAACAAAATGAATCATATTGGGATACTCGACAAGAACGGCTGCATTGATCGTCGAAAATCTGTTTTATTTTATAAACCAATATTTATATTTTTCTTTCCGGATCTGTTGAAAAACATTGCTTAACTTTTAAATTTAAAGTTTACAGTTACATCTGTCAATTTTTATAAACTCTCAACAATGACTGAAAAGTCAAAATTTAAATGTTAAAACTTTTGCTGAGAGAAAAAAATCAACAACAAAAAGGAATACATTTATTTTAATTTAATTTTATTTTATTTTTATTTTATTTTTATCTGTTGAAAAGCCTTGCTTAAGATTCTAGATTATGAATAGAATTAACAAATAATTAACAAACAGTAAAACCATAGACATCTTTATGAAGAGAAAAAGATAATTTTTTCAAAGTTAGTTTGAATCTCAAATGCTAATTTTCAAGATAGGATTCCCATATCTAATCTAATCTAATCTATCTAAACTTATTTATAAATGAAACTCTGTGTGTGTGTGTGTGTGTGTGTGTGTGTGTGTGTGTGTGTGTGTGTGTGTGTCCGTTACCTATAGACTCCAAAACGGATGAACCGATTTTCTTGAAAATTTACACTATAAGCGTCTGCGAGTGTTCTTAGCTAGGTTTGTGTCGAGGTACTCCCGATAAATATCGAAAATCGATAATCGAAAAAATCGGGTTATAGAAGGAGTGGTCCGATTTTAATCAAATTTGATACACTCATAGACAAAGGCATAAAAAACGATATTCAGAAGTTTCAAGGTTGCAGTTCTTACAATAGTGCAGAAAATCGATAATATATATATATATATATATATATATATATATATATATATAAGGCAAGATGTTTGTGTGTGTGTCTGTTTATCTGCCTGTATGTCTGTATTTTTTCAGCCCTTTTAATTTAGTTTTTGCTTCGGGTTTGGCTCTAAGTAAATATAATTGTAGTTCTTAGTCTCAGCCATGATACCATTTACTCAGAGGACTTATTTAGACTTCAAAATTCAGTTTACGACGAAAAAAACTTATTTGATATCGATACCAAGAAATCAAAATTTGACTTACAATCATTTATTTTTCTTTCTGTCTACGGTTTCGCATTAACTGGAAACAACTATTGCTTTTTAGTCTTCCGTGCCAACGTCCATAGAGTCTGAGCTCCAGGACCATGGATTAGTTTTAAAGCTTTCATTACACCCGAGCAACGTCGGGCTATACTGCTAGTTCATATAAAAGACTTAAGTTCGGCTCTTTCAAGCTTCCAGTGTTCTTTGACCGGTGTTTTTTTGTTTGTTTGTTTTTTGTTTTTAGTATATACTTTTTAAAAGTTGCTTTCTCGTAGGTTGGGAGAGAACTATAGAAAGAGAAGTTTAGAGAGAAAGTGACAGACAATAACAGAGAGAGAGATTAGGGTTTCAAAGGAAAACGCAACTGCCTTATTTTAATTTGATTTCTTTTAATTTCTTATTTATATACTTTTTTTTTATAAGAACTCACTCCAATTTATTATTATTTGTTTTTGTAACTGTTAAAAAACTGGCTATTTTTTAGCATTTTTTAAAACCGAGAATTAACTTGCAAAAATGAAAATATACATCTGGCAAAAATAAAATATACATCTTGCAAAAATAAAATATACATCTCTGACTCGTTATTTTTAGAAAATTATCAAATTTAAAGTTAAATTAATCTGATTTGAAACAAATATTACTTGTTTATAGCATGAAATTTAGAATAAAATTACTTCTTAATCACAAAGGTTTGTCTCGTTGACCATTTAAGTAGGCGATGACAGCACCTCTCAATCAATCTTCACGTATGGTGACCAAAAATTAACATAACCCAGTTTAGCGTTTTGTAAGGGGAACAACACTTAAAGTGTGTGACTTTTTAATAAGTCTCTTATAAGTTTCCATACAAAAAGAAAATGTGCAGTTTAACATAATAAAAAAAAATTAAAAATTATTCTAAAAATCTTAATTCTAAATGATTTGTATTAAGTTTCTGAATTTTTGATTTGTAAATGAAGTTTATTTTTAATGAATTACCGAAGACATCGAGTAACTAGAAGAAATTAAAAAAGATATTTGAAACTTTAATTAGCAAAGAAAAAATGAAAACAATTCTTATAAAAATTCATTATTCATAGAAATTTTTTTCTTCTTCAGAATATGATATCCTAAAATCATATTTAATTTATAAAATTAATTAAAACTTTATTTACATTAAAATTACGCAGTTTTAATGCAGTTTTGATTTTACTACTCAGAGCAGATTTTTTGAAAAATTGTCTGGTAACTAAAAAAACAATTACATGATTTATATTCCACAATGAGATCTGCATTTAACTAATAAATAAAAAAATTGGTATAGATAATTCTCGAAGTTTTATGCAATTAATAGAAGTTGGGGGTAACAGTTGTAAAAAAAAAATGTGTTTTTAACAAGATTTTCTAAAAACAGTAATTGCATAAATAATTTAATTAATTTGTGAATAAGTTTTATTAAAATCAGACAACTAGTTGATTTTTGCAAGAATTTCTAAATTAAATTAATGTGTCTTTCAACGCTAAAAATCGACTTGAGTAATATTACGTTTTGCATGACGCAAACACAGTGTGAACTGCCGACGGAAAACAAAAAAGGAAATTTTAATTAAAATTTCGCACGTGTTAGAAAAGATTAAGCAATTAAAAAAATAATAATAACAAAATTTGATCTTTCCTCTTAATATTAGCATAAACATTTTGATGATACAACTTTGTTTTTATTAAGTTTGAGCCCTTTTAACATCATGCTATGTTGTTTTTTTCGGCGCTTAAGTGGAGGTACCTACAAATGTTATAATAACTTTTATTAGAAATAATAAAATCAAATGGGGGCGCGTTTAATAAATCTGTAAATGTGATAGGTACTGATCTGTTGACTCGACTGCAGCCACTTCCCCACCGTCGAAATGTGTCCTCCCTTTGTCTGTTCTATAAATACTTTCATGGCTTCTGCTTGGATGAACTTAGGTCACTGGTGCCTTCTCAACAGGTGTTTACTCGTGCAACCAGACTGGCAACTGGGTCCCAACCATTCTCAGTCAGGTTAGCCAAATGCAGACGACAATTCTACTCCTACAGCTTCTTCTCTCGCACTTCCCGCCTGTGGAACTCGCTCCCATATTCTTGCTTTCCTGACGGCTACAACCTCCAGAAATTTAAATGCAATGTCAATACTCATCTATTAACCACTGGACTCTAGCTCTCTCCCCACCCCCGTATATCCTTCCCTTTCTCTCCACCTATGTATCTGTCATCGCACCTGCATTCTCAGCTTTCTATTGCTCCTTTCTAACTAGTTTGTACTCCTCACTCTTTTCTAATTAATCTTTTTACAGTTATGTAGCCCCCCGCTCATCAGTGGCATTTCTGCCTTGCTCGGGGTGAAATGATTAAAAAAAAATACTTTAAGCCTTCAACTGCGATAATTTCAGAACAGCCGTCGTAAACATGCCTGGAATCGCGTTTAAAAAATTATGACCTACGCTGTTAAAATAAATGCGTAAATTGAGAAAATTCTTTCTTTAATCAAGTTCACTCCGAGCAACGTCAGTAAAGCCACTAAGACTCAACGGGTGTGGAAGAATTAGGAACAGAACTATTAAAAATGAGCGAAAAGAGAGAGAAAGGAGTAATCAGGATTAGAGTAGATAGTGATTGACATTGCATTACCATTTTCGCAGGCTATATTTGGCTGGAAAAGCATGGAGCTGGAAGAGAGTTCCGTAGGCGAGAAGTGTGAGAAAAGAAACTGTTAGCATAGAACGTACGGTTATATCTAACTCGGCTGTAAATTAATGAAACCTCGCCGCCAGTCAAGTACTGCGCTTCAATTAAATTTCCTTGTTCTCGTTATTCTTTTCTTTTTTTTCGCTTTTTTTTTTTTTCGTTTTTCTTTTTTGTTCTTTTACAGTCGTCTGTTACTTCTTTAGGATCATTTTTCTCGTTCTTTCTTTCCACCTACTCATTCTATTTTTTCTTTTCGTCCGTCTTGCTTTTCTTTTTTCTGTTTTATTTTTTTAAAGCATGGAGCCGGAAGAGAGTCCTGTAAGCGAGAATTGCGAGAAAAGAAACTGTTAGAATAAAACTTATGGTTACATCTATACCAACTCAACTGCAGAACTGATGGTTAGCATTTGCTTATTAAATATCCAAAATGGTTGCTACAGAATTGAATACGGAATGTTCTGGTCTTTAATGTATGCAAATAAATTTACTGCGTGTCGAAGAAGTATTGTATTGGACTTGTGGTACAGTTAAGAAGAAGAAGAAATGCACTGTTCCGTGACGCTGGTAGAAAAGGAAACAAAAATATGATTACCCCCACTTGGCTTCGTCAAACGTCGTTAGATGGCGCTGTTGAAGTCTATGAAAAGATAATCATTTTTTGCCTCACTCACTTTCTTGCTCCCAGACGTAGCAGAACATGAAAAAATGATGGCCACACTGAAAACGGAACTCTATTTTCATTTTTCAACGCATGGCGTTCACGTGTGTCTTCCAAAATCTCCACCTATGAAGTTTCCCTAGTCTCTGTTTCCCTCTACTCGTTCCGTAAGCATCAGGTTCTCCAAGTAAAGAGTAAATTTAATCATTTAGCTTTAAATTAAAAATGAAATAAAAGTTTCAAGAAAACTTTTTTTATTTTTTAAAAATTCAGTTTAAAAGTTAATTATCGAAAATGAGTGGATGTACCTACTTTAATTAAACCAAAGACTAATTTTGCCTCTTTTTGGATCTTTTGGATTCATGCAAATATGTTTGTAAATACAAATGATTTATTTATCAGGCATAAGAATTTCGGAAATCGAACGTTCGGATTTTTAACCACATAATTACCTATAATTCCATCAATCAGCAGTAGTAGATATTATGTCAATGCAATTCATACATCCAAAACAAATATTTGAAATGTAATTGGTCCTGACTTAGCATCTCGATTTCTGCCACTTTCTCACCGACTTGAAGTGGATTCCCAACAAATATTTTCATGACAACTGCTCTGACAAGCTTTTTTCCCCTGATGCCCCGATCACATGAATTTACATGTGTTACTAGATTGGCATCTAGGTCCTACCCTTTTACAGTTGAAATAGGTAAATGTAATCGCCTCTTCTAATATATCAGTTTCTTTTCTCGCACTTCCCACCTGAGGAACTTCTTTCCGTTTACTTGCTTCCCTGATAGCTACGATCTTTAAAATTTAAATGTAACGTCAATTGCCATCTTCTATCTTCTTGAATTCCATCCATCTTTAATCCTTTCTTCTAAAATCCCTGTACATTTTTTTTTGTTTTGTTTTGTTTTTCTCATTTTAACCCCAGCTCACTAGTGGCGGCCCACCCTTGCTTGGGGTGAAATGATTAATAATAAAAAAGAAAAAAACAATTTGAACGGTTTGGAAGAACACGCTTCTGCTCTGCTGAGAAGCCTCCTGTTTCCCCAGTCCGTTGCCGACTGAACTCTCTTTCTACTTTCCAACGAATGATGTTCGCACATGTCTTCCAAAACTTCCACCTATGAAGTAAGTCAACCTTTCTTTGGTAATTTTATAATTGAAATAAAATATGTAATGTCGCAAAATAAACAAAAGCTCACAGTGGCTTCAACTATTTCTAGCGGGAAAAATAAATGTTGCTGCCCTGTCGAGAGAGGGATTCAACTTATTTTCCTCTTTTCTTTAAAAATCACTTACTTTCTACAAACGGAAAATATTCTTTTGGGTTATATTTCACAAATTTTTTTATTGGTTTAATAAAATATTATTTTCTAAATTTTTATTTTTATTTTTTATTTGTTTTTGGCTGAAAAGAGAAACTGGGGGCGTTCGAAAAACATGAACTAATTTTCGAATTTTTGTATTTTCTTTTTCGATTTCCTAACATTTGTCTTTTCGTCAATATTTAATAAAATGACATTTCGTTTGACATTGAAATTTTTTGCAATAACTGACATTTTTTTGTACTTTAGTAAAAATGGAGCAACGTTATTTGTGCATGTGCGTGTATGAGTGTATTGACTGTATTGGATATATATATATATATATATATATATATATATATATATATATATATATATATATATTTATATTATCACTAATTATTATTGTTAACAACACTACACAATCAGTTTCCCACCTTAAGCAATCATCCAAGTTTATTCAACGGATTTAAAATTAGAAGATAGATAGATAGATAGATAGATAGATAGATAGATAGATAGATAGATAGATATCCTGGCCCAGAAATGTGAATGGCAACAGAAGGAAAAAAAAGCTAAGAAAGACAGAGAGGGAAGAGTTTACCGACAGACAACAGACATAGAAAACCGATGAGTAATCTACCCGCGACAGCTGGATGATCATGCCGACGTGTGTGACATTTAACTCTATGCCGGTCACTTACCATGCCAGTCTGTTAAATCTACATCAGTAAACATTTGACCTTTTCAAATTCGTGTTTATCAATCTGGCAAATGTCAAACGCATACAAGGTCAAAAAGATGTGTGTCAGTTGGTTGGGTCGGGGGTTGGGGCGTTGATGAGGAAATGGACAAGAAAAGTTGGTTTGTTTTTAAGGTTTTCTTTGAAATAATTGTGAAGTAAGCTACGCCCCGAATGTGTTTGTTTATTAAAGATTCGATTCGCACCCCCAACCACCACCACCACCACCACTAAAAAATAAATGAAAAAATAAAAAAAGATCTTACATCGAATCTGTAAATTCATGCTTTTGATTAATTCTTGTTTGCATTCTTAATTACCAGTCTAAAGACCAACAGTAGTGGTAGGGTCGCTGTGGAGCTGGGCACATGATCTACTCCCTCTACACGTCTCGGTTGCGCGCCAATCTCCGACTCTCTGCCAAGGACATCCAATTCTACTCAATTTCTTTCCAGCTTAATTCTGTTGCGTTTTTATCACAAACCGATGGTAGTTTTTACATTCTACGATCATTTAGTAAGCACCGTGGATCGGAAATGAATTGCCACCTTCCAAGAGATTTGAATCCCGTCCTCTTCGGACCCTCTCTAATTAAGTCGGTTGAAGGCCGTGGTTTAAAGTAATTTCTGCGGCCTCATCACCTCTGACATCTGATCCTCAGACTGCGGACCTTTTGATTATTATCTGTGGAGCGCAGTCGAGCGAGAGGCCAACAAAACCCTTTGTCACACCAAAAATGAACTGAAGGCAAGGATTATGGCAATATTCATCAACTTAAACAAGAATATCGTCCAGAAGAGTTGCAGAAGAATCCGAAATCATCTGGAGGCCGTGGCGGAAGCCAATGGCGATTTCATGGAATAAATCTACTCATTAGTATTTTTTTTTTAAAATCATATCACCCCAAGCAAGGGGAAAACGCCACTGATGCGCAGGGGGCTACGTAAGAGTGAAAAGATTGGAAAAGAGAAAAACCGGAAACCACATCCTAAACAGGAAACAAGGGATGAGCCTCTTCACCTGTTCAATAGATGTGGGTGGAGTGTGAACCGGGCGATAGTTTAGTCTATCTACTCCAATTGAAAAAAAAAAAGTGTGAAAAGATTGGAAAAAGAGAAAAACCGGAAACCACATCCTAAACAGGAAACAAGGGATGAGCCTCTTCACTTGTTCAATAGACATGGGTCAAGTGTGAACCGGGCGATAGTTTAGTCTATCTACTCCAATTGAAAAATAAAAAAGTATGAAAAGGTTGGAAAAGAGAAAAACCGGAAACCACATCCTAATTTTCAAGATATTTTTGTGTAATTTTGGTAAATATACCGGTAAAAAAATAAGATATCATTGTTATTTTCGTTTTTGCATAATTTAGACGACAATTTTTCCATCGCATTCTGTACTACTACATATTGTGTTTGTTTTTTTGCAAGAGAGTCTCGGAAACGTTCGTATTCTGAAACCTTTTGGAAATTTTAAACTGAAACCGATCTTTCTACAAAAAAAAACAACTCTCCAAGAAATATTTCAAATTATTATTCGTATCTTTATCGAATAAGCACTCCAGATTACGAATATAAAAAACAACAAATTTTCTAAATTTTAAGAGAGTTATTTCATGGAAATAATTCAACACTCACAAGGACGTGGCAACGCTTTTGCTTTTTATCAAAACTAGAAAATGAAGAATGGACTCATGTTAACCATTTTTGGCAGCAGTATTCCATTTACGGCCTGGTCAGGTTCTTATAAAGTTAGAGGATAGCCCGAAGAGTCAGATACTTTTTGGAGCAGTATAGGGAAGCAACCATTTTTCCTGCTTCTTTAAAATCGAACTGTATGTACGAGCTTCACTTGAGATCTGGATTGCGTGCCAGTCCCAATACTACCTCAAGGCACAGGATCCTCCCTGAGAGAATATCATAGATATATAAGAACACACACACATAGATAGATAGATAGATAGATAGATAGATAGATAGATAGATAGATATGAAAAGACTGAGATAGATAGATAGATAGATAGATAGATAGATAGATAGATAGATAGATATGAAGAGACTGAGATAGATAGATAGATAGATAGATAGATAGATAGATAGATAGATAGATCAGAACAGACTGAGATAAATAGATAGATAGATAGATAGATAGATAGATAGATAGATATAACAAATTTTGAGTAATTTAGACGACAATTATATATGTACACTACCCGCCATAATTATTAGGCCACCCTAGTTTTTTTTTAAAGAAATGACGTATTTATACTATTTTTAGTATTTATTGCCAAGTGGATAATTTTAAAGGAAAATAGAATTGTTCTTTGTTAATACTGCACAATAACATGTGCATCAAATGAACGGTTCTGGTGTTCAGTTTTTGTGCTCTGATCCACATTGGCTGGCCGAAATAAAGGCTTCCTAGCTGCCTTGTAAAATTTTGCAAAATGATAATCACAAAAGAATCATTCTATTTTCATTTAGAATTATCCACTTGGCAATAAATATTAAAAATAGAATGAAATACATTTTCTTTTTTTAACTGGGGTGGCCTAATAATTATGGCCGGTAGTGTATATATAAAAAAAACTACAGTCATTTTACTCTGAAAGTATAAAATTATGTTCAAATTATTTAGACTTTGTCTTCAAATAACCTATAGAGATGCTGATATGCCACTAAGCAAAATCAACCAAACCAACCAACTGACCTTTATTGAACTTTTTTTGTTTATTGAATTACAAATTCCTGGTATTCTTTTGAACTTTTTGGCCATTGGCATCTGCTCAAGTTTATTTAATAATTAGTTATGAATTACAAACAAATTATCTTACGTTTATATAGAAGCTGTGCTTCTTTTTACCGAATCTATTTCTTATAATGACAGTGGATTCTGCACCACTTTAGCAAGTAGCTAAAGTGGTGCAGAAAACCGAACATTTTCCCAGCGTCTTTAGCGATTTATCGTATGTAGGAGTTTCGTGAGATCTGGTTTTATTTTTAGTACCAATAAGCCCTAAGTTTCCCTAGAAGAACACCCGTTTATCTCGATCCGTGAAAGTTCTCTCGGATCTGCCTGGAACGCCAAAAGTCTGGTTTTTATATTCAATAATAATAATCTTAGCAGTGGCGAAATTTCAATTTTAGGTAACCCCGTTCTATTAAAAAAATTAAAAAATTGTACACCATCTACCAATGGTTTAAATAGTTTTGTTTGCTTGTTTTTGAGGCTTGACGACCTATCAATCCTTATGGGATCATTTTAAGGTCATAACCAGTGATTTTGGGTAAGGTTATTTTTATTTTTACAACGTTTTTCTGTTTCACGATTCATTGGGATTTTGTTTTTTGCTTTTTTTAGAGCAGGGTCCCCAAGTCCTACCCTTGTTATTTAACCCATAACTGGAGGGAATGGACGGATTAATAACTTTCCCAAGGGTACCAGTGCTTAAGTGAATGCAGGGTATTCAACTGGAATTCGAACTCGGCTCACCGATTTCTCTTTCCGAGCCGATATCCACTGCATCACAACGCACATCCGTCACTATATGCTTACAGCACCTGGTATTCCCAAGCGCTCACCCATCTAAGTACTGACCAGGTTCAATGTTGCTTAACTTCGGTTATCGAGCGAGAACCGGTGTATTCAACGTGATAGGCCGTAATCCGGTTTAAATAGTACTATTCCCCAGGTTAGTAGGGGTTAATTAAATAAAAACAAAATATATGAAATTTTCTAATTATTAAATCCAGGGGTAGCTCCAAATAATAGATAAATACAAGTTCAATCGATTTATCTTTCGACCAACTTCAAAGTTTCCTCGATTGCCGTTTTTCAAAGTCAAAAGGGTCCAATAAAGCTAATGAAATAATATAGATATATAAGAATAGACATATGTTGTTATATCTGGTCAGACGCCCCTCCTGTTCATCTCAGTGTTCCAAAGAAGAATCTGCAATGTGATTAGTCCCGACCTGGCAGCTCGACTCCAGCCACTTCCTCACCAGCGGGATATCTCTTCTACAAATATTTTCATGGTTTCTACTCCGACGAACTTAAGTCACTGGTGCCCTCTCCACAAGAATGTACTCGTGCAACCAGGCTAACAACAAGGTCCCACCCTTTTACAGTTAAATCAACCAAATGCAAGCGACAGTTCTACTCCTTCAGCTTCTTTTCTCGCATTTCCCGCCTGTAGAACTCTCTTCCATATACTTGCCTTCCTGACTGCTACAACCTCCAGGAATTTAAATGCAATGTCAATACCTATCTCTTATCCACTTGACTTCGGTCTTTTCTACATCACCCCGTGTATCTTGTTCTTTTCCTCTCTGCCTACCTTCGCAACTGTCTTCACTCCTCTGTTCACATCCTTCTCTTGCCCTTTCTTTGATACCCCCTGTAAACTGGTTCATCTTTCTCTTCACTCACCTACTGCCTAAATTCTTATGTAGCCCCCTGCGCATCAGTGGCGGTACCGCCTTGCTTGGGGTGAAACGATTAAAAAATAGATAGATAGATAGATAGATCACAAAAATTACAAGGTTTGCGTAATTTAGACAATTCATCCCTCGTAGTCAGTAAACAGAAGCAGTGCTCCTTTTCCTAACGCATCTGGTTCTTGTAACGACAGAGGATAACAGGAAAAGTACTGCAGCGGTAAATAGAACCGATATTTTCCAAAATCTTTAGCGATGGATCGTATTTACGAGTTCCATTTGATGTCTGGGATGAGTGTAAGAAAAAATACGTGCTCATTATTAATGACAGAGGACGATAAAAAAACAGAAATTAAGAAGACAGAAGAGAGTTCCACAAGCGAAAAGTGCGAAACAAGAAACTGTAAGCACAGAATTTACGAATACATTTAGCCATTTCAGCTGTAAAAAGATGAGACCTTGCTGCCAATCTAGTACTGCCCTAAAAATTCATAAAGTCTAGATACCATCGATGAATGTTCATCAGAACAATTACCATAAAAAGCACAGGAAGGCTACGTTACGCGGTGGGAAAATAACTGAAGCCGAAAATGCCAGGTAATTACCATTAACATTGCAGATTTTTTTTCGAATTTATCTAGGGTCTTTAAATATATAGCAGATGAAACAGATCAGATGTGGCAGCAATATTCAAATGAAGGACGAATGGTAGTAGTATAACTATGTAAGATAGATTATGGCGAGAAACAGTTTCTAGCGCGACATAGTGAACCAACTTTCTTAGTTGAAGACTTAGCACTTGATATGATATACTCCAGAAAACAAGAAGGCGGAAGAGCATTCCACAAGCGAAAAGTGCGAGAGAAGAAACTGCTAGTATAGAAATTATGGTTACATCTTTCTATTTCTATCTAATCTTATTTATAAATGGAACTTTGTCTCTCTGTGTGTGTCTATGTGGGTGTGTATCCGTTAGCTATAGACTCCGAAACGGCTGAACCGATTTTCCTCAAAATTTACAATGTTGTACTATAAGCGTCTGCGAGTGTTCTTAATTAGGTTTTGTGTCGAGGTACCTCCGATAAATATCGAAAATCGATAATCGAAAAATCGGGTAATAGAGGGAGTGGTCCGATTTTAATCGAATTTGATACACTCATAGACAAAGACATAAGAAACGATATTCAGAAGTTTCAAGGTTGCAGTTCTTACAATAGTGCAGAAAATCGATAATATACATACATACATATATATATATATATATATAATGCAAGATGTTTGCGTGTGTGTCTGTTTATCTGCCTGTATGTCCGTATTTTTTTCAGCCCTTTTATTTTAGTTTTTGTTTCGGGTTTGGTTCTAAGTAGATATAATTGTAGTTCTTAGTCTCAGCCATGATACCATTTACTCAGAGGACTTATTTAGACTTCAAAATTCAGTTTACGACGAAAAAAACTTATTTGATATCGATACCAGGAAATCAAAATTTGACTTACATCCATTCATTTTTCTTTCAATCTACGGTTTCGCTTTAACTGGAAACAACTATTGCTTTTTAGTCTTTCGTGCCAACGTCCAAAGAGTCTGAACTCCAGGACCATGGATTAGTTTTAAAGCTTTCATTACACCCGAGCAACGCCGGGCTATACTGCTAGTCAACTATAAAATGAGACCTCACCGTCAATCTAGTACTGTGCTTACTCATAAAGTCTAGGTAACATAGAGAAAAGGTCATCAGAAAAATTACAATGAAAGTTCTTATAGATGGAATGAAAATGCAGTTAGATCTGATACAATTACTGGTAGGCAGTGCTGTCTGCGGCGGTGGACATTAACCGATTAAATACTTCAACATCTTAAATAAGATTCGGAGATATTTTAGTCATTTTCAAGGAAAACGGGATAGTCTTATGTTCATATAAGGCAGTTTGGAAAATTTTAATTCTTCAATGAGGACTTTCTATGGAACCTAGAAAACGAGCAATAATACCATTTGTTTTATGGCGCTGATGTGCGTTGTGGTGCAGTGGATATCGACTCGGAACAACAAACCGGGGAACTGAGTTCGAATTTCAGTTGAATTTCTCGCATTCACTTACTCACAAATACCCTTTGAAAAGGGATTAATCCGTGTCTTCCCTCCAGTTATAGGTTAAATAATAGTTCTATAACCTTGGCTGGCAACGATAATCTTCTGCCCAGTCAGTCATGTCTCTTTCGAGACATGATCGCCCAAAGCGTGTATCACGTACGACACTTAGCTGACTGACTGAATATAATAGAAACATGATAAAGGTTTCTATTGGCAATTAAGTGGGGGGGCCGGTTTTCTATTGCTATAATGTAATAAACTAATCCCCCACTAATAGCTACTTAATAATATAATACATCTCTTCCCCCATATCTCTTCTACCTATGAGTCAATAACAGAACAGATTGGGTTCTATAGCCTTGGATGGCAACCAGTCTACTGCAGAAAGCAATGGCAACCTACTGCGGGATAATCTTCTTCTAAGTCAGTCATGTCTCTTTCGAGACATGATCGCCCAAGTGTGTATCATGTATGGCACTTAACTTAAACAGTTTTCGTGGACAGTTTGTTATATGTGCTCTTTAGGGACTGAACTGTTTCGGTTTATTTTAATGTCTATCGAACACCCTACGGAGAAGATGCGCTGTTCTTCAGAGGAAATTGAACGCGATAAAACTCTCGTTTCGCTCACCTCAACTAATATAGTCACTTGATTTACAGCGACGGGCTACTTCGAGATAATGACTTAATTTAAATAGCTTGCCTTCCTTTAATGAAGACAGAGGTGTATATGGGATATAAAGATGATTAGGACGATAGCGAATGAAAACAAAATGATGGTGTCGAAAAATTTTCGAGTTGAACCACATTTAAAAATCACGATTCTAATACAGTTGTTTATATTTCTGAGATGAATTATTGTAGCTATTTATATTGTTCGACTTTAAAGACACTTTTTCCTACCTGTTCTTTACTTATTCTATTCATCTTGTTTGATTTCGATCCATGTATTCAACTGATATATATATATATATATATATATATATAGTCATCAGCAGACAATCCTGTTTAGCTGTATCACAGCTCATCAGTACAGTTAGACATCTGATTGCTTCTAGCCAGGATTGATACCCGACAGAATTGACTTCAGTCGGCGATTCTACCTCGAAGCAATGGGCGCTCGGTGGAGGAAAGCAGATTTTGGCGTGTTTTATGCACAATGTGAATACACGCCAGTAGTCGAGAGTGTTCAAATATATATATATATATATATATATATATATATATATATATATATATATATTGCTAATTCCATAAAAATCGATACTTAAAGTTTAATATAAATTTTAAAAGTGAAAAATCTTTCTTGAAGTTATATTTTAGTTTTAATTGCAAGACAATAGTGATCATATTACATTTTATTATAAAGCAATTAAAACATTTCTAATTAAATAATCTCTTAGTTATATTGCATTTTCTTTTATTTTGAGATTCAGATCGAATTTTCTGTAACTGGGTGTCCTGTTTGAGCAAAAAAATAATTATTTAAATTCTCCGAGGACATCTCTTTATAACTCATATAAACTTTAAGCAATGCAAAAAAGAATTTCTAGAAATTTCATAAAATTAAATAAGTGTGGAATAACAAATATCAAAGAAAAAATTAAAAAGTCATAAATTCATTTGTGAATAAGTTCTGACAGTTTCATTAAAATCTGACAATTATCTAAATTTTACAAGAATTTCCAAATCAATGTGTTTTTAGCCACAAAATGATATCCAAATTCCCCAGACTAATTTATGGTAACCCGTTGACGCCAGAGAAACAAGAATTTTGACCAAAATTCCGAAGTTTCTGAAAAGGATTTTAAAAAATACTTTTACGTATATATTCTTTGGGTTTTTTTTTCCTCTTAATAACACAAATATTTTGAGAAAAAAAACTTTGGTTTTAAGTTTTGGGCATGTTTTCATCATGATTGATGGTATTTTAACGAATCTTCAGAGGCACCTAAGTAGATATATATAAATAAAAATTCTGTCTTTTGTCAACTCTTAAAAAGTATTTTTGTTTTTTTAGTTAGAGCGAATGTGCAACTGCGTTATAGAATTCACACTAATCTTCTTAGAAATAAACTTTTTCTTAAGACATGTTTTGTACCCAAAATATGCTATTTAATAGCTACACAGAAATTTTGTGAATTTATCTGTTTTTTTTTTGTTTGTTTTTTTTTACTGTTTTCCCATTTTATTTATTTATTTATTTTTTGTTACTTTTACAAATTCTCTACTTTCGGTGAAAATGCCTTCAGATGTGGACGAGGATGGAACGTTTGAAGAGATATACATATTTTTCTCCCTATCATATTCACAAAAAAAAAATTCTTTCAGCATTTTTTGTGTAACTAGGCGTATTCGCCCCCCCCCCCAACTAGAACCTTCTCTTCTGATTACTAATGCGTAAAATTGCTTTCTGAAGAAAAAAAAGTTTTCAAATATTTTCCTTTTTTAATAAAGGAAAAAAAGCGTCTGCTGTGGAGAGTCGGAGATGGGTGCATGGGTGCATGGGTTCTCTTTTGTGTGTTTCTACCCTGAATGAACTCTCATTAGCAAGTCGAATGCCCCCTGGACAAGTTAACTACTTTGAGTTAAATAATTTGATATTTGTTCAGGGCTTCCTTGTGGTGCAGTGGATATCGACTCGAAAACGACGCATCTGGAGATCAGAGTTCGAATTCCAGTCCAATTAGTTGCCTTTACTTACGCACTAATACTTTTGGAAAAGGTGTGAATCCGTCTCTTATCCCTCTAGCTGTAGGCTAAATAGCAAGACAGTTTGCGTTCTATAGCATTTTTTGGCAACCAGTTTACTGCAGAATTGTAATGGAAACCTACTACGGGAAAATCTTTTAACCAGTCAGTCATGTCTCTTTCCAGACATGATCGTCCTAGCGTGCATCACCGTATGGCATTTAACTGTCTGATTAATGCTTCTGAGGGGCACAGACTTGATGTATGTGTGGTGTATTAGTTTTAGGTGCAAATAGCGGAACCAGTGAGTTGACTTCAAATTTAAAACTAGTCAGTTTTTTTTTATTTATTTATTTCAGCGAGTACAAGTTCAAAGAGTCCTTCAAGGTAGAGGCTTACTAAATTAGAGGAAGAAGTTACAATGGAAGATTACGAAGATATGACGAATAGATAAAGACTGATCCCAGATATGAAAAGGTTAAGATTGTAGTCTTCTGGAGTCTGTTCCACATGTAGCAGTCCTAGGGAAAAGGATTTTGGAGTGGGGTTGTTTTTCTTACCAAAAAATATGGGGGGAATTAAGGTGATTCAATCCGGTGGATATAGTAAAACGGTTTCAGTCGTAAAGGTCTGAGCTGATGACAGTAAAAAATGAATCTCGTTCACTTTTTCACAAATGCCCTTCGGAAAAGTATGAATACATCTTTTCTCCCTGTATGTATGGGTTAAATAGCAGATCTGTAGCATGTCTTTAAGTCAAAAGCCATCTAATAATAATAATAATAATAATAATAATAATAATGTGTTTTTTTTAATTGACATAGCAGTTCCTGAAGATTTTAATGTATATTTGAAGATTTTCAAAATCTATCAAAATACAAGGATCTTGAAGTAGAAATCTAAAAATGTGACACATGAGGTCATTGGGTTAAAGTAAATCTAAGAGAAGGAAAACTATGAATTGAAAATTATAGTGAAGATAAAAGGAAACCTGGATGTGCGTTGTGGTGCAGTGGATATCGATTCGGAACGACAAATCGGGGTGCCGAGTTCAAATTCCAGTTGAATTCCTTGCATTCACTTACGCACAAATACCCATTGGAAAGGTATTAATCCGTCTCTTCCCTCCAGTTATAGGTTAAATAATAGGAAAGATTGGGTTCTATAGCCTTGGCTAGGATCCAGTCTACCGCAGAAAGCAATGGCATCCTACTGCGGGATAATCTTCTGCTAAGTCAGTCAAGTTTCTTTCGAGACATGATCGCCCAAGCGTGTATCACGTATGGCACTTAACTGACTGACTGGCTGAAAGGGAAACCATTCTGTTATTTTTCCCAAGAAATTAAGAGATTCTTTTTATCTTATTATGCGTGTGTACAGGGAAATCAGAAACTCTGTTACTCTAACAGCATTATGCGTATTCAGGACATTAACGATCGTGGCTGTCCACAGCTTCCTTTGAGAAAGCTACAGTTAATTGATTTTCCGCTCGCTTTTATGGTTATTGGCGGAGAAGGTGAGGGCTTCTTCGGTTGTCAACAGTTAAAATGTATTTATTCGGTCAATGCCTTCGATTTACCATCATGTCATTTAATGGCTTGTGAAAAAGAAAAAAAAAAGAATTATTGGCTCGGGACATGGATAGTTATAACAATGATGTATGTTGTTCTCAAAAATCCAAAATCAAACTTGATTTTCGTATTGGAGTTAGGCAGTGCAATACAACACCTTTGGAAACAACAAAAATATTCTAGAAATGGTTTTGTCATCAGTACTAAATGAAAGAATAACATGAACAGGCGTTGGACGAATGACCATAGTATACAGAACGACATTAAAGAGCTATCAAGAAAATCCCATCATTCCTCGTGAAGAGTTTAGAAGGGTTGCAGAACTTTCGTCGTAAGACTGAGTGGTCTGGAGAGTACTGATATGTACAAAGTTGCTGAAGATGATCTGATTTAAAGTTTGCCTTCAGGTCAAAAGGTCTCTAATAATAATAATAATAATAATAATAATAATAATAATAATAATAATAATAATAACAGCAACAACAACAATAATAATAATAATTTATTTTAAAGTTAAGATGGTGAGATTATTTGGAAAGCATGAAGTGAATGTCAAGATGATTGCAATGGCTACTTCCTGGGGATACCATACCAACTTGAAATCATCAAAAAATCGGCTATTTGGGCCCTACGCATATTTTGAGGAACGTGTCACCTGTCTACGGCAATTGAAGTGACTTGACAGATAACTTAATTTGTCCGCTGCATTCAAAAACTTACACTATAAAATAATAATAATAATAATAATAATAATAATAATTCTGCATATCATTAATAGCACTAACCAGTCAAGTTAATAAGACAGAATGTGGTTATAAAATAGGCCAAAAGAAAATAAGCCATCTATTTTACATGGGTGACTTAAAGTTATATGCTAAGAATGATAATGAGCTGGAAGGTCTTCTGCAAACTGTAAAATGCTTCAGCGAAGACATTGGAATGAAATTTAATTTGAATAAATGTGCTAAAGCTACAGTTTTACGTGGATCAATACAAGAAACATCCTCAATTAGCCTAGACCCTGCTGTAACAATAAAAGAATTGAAACCAGAAGAAGCTTATAAATACCTAGGTGTAAATGAGAGCGAAAACATTCACCATAAAAAAATGAAAGAAATAGTGCGTAAAGAGTACTATAGAAGGCTATGAATGATATTAAAAACTGAGTTAAATTCACAGAACAGAGTTATGGCCATTAATAGCCTTGCAATCCCAGTTGTCCAATATAGCTTGAACATCTTAAACTGGACTCTAAACGACATCAGGCGAATGGATGCTAAAACAAGAAAGCTTCTTTCTAAGCATAAGATGCATCATCCAAAGGCTGATGTAGACCGTCTATACATACCCCGTAAAGAAGGTGGAAGGGGTCTTATTCAGCTGGAATTGTCATACAAGACAACAACTATTGGCTTACTAACATACATAGAAACAACAAAGGATTGGATTATACAATTAGTAAGGCAACATGAAGAAAGAAAGAAAAAATATTCAATAATAAAAGAAGGCAGTAAATACAAACAAGATTTACAGTTAGTAGATTTTGTAGAAAAGCAAAACAGAAGCCAAGAACCAACTATTGCGGCAAAAAATATGAAAATGAAAGCCAAAGATAAAGCTCTTGAAAAGATGAAACAACGCTGGCAAGACAAACCTCTGCATGGCCAATATCCAGTACGTGCCAATAAATCCAATGTTGACAAAGTTAATACTCATCGATGGTTACGTGCATCTGGATTAAAGTCTGAAACTGAAAGATTTATACTTGCAGCACAAGACCAAAGTCTTTTCACGAGAAACTTTCAGGCAAATATTATGCATAATAATATGGATCCAAAATGCAGGTTTTGTGATAAACACCAAGAAACAATAGACCACCTAATCTCAGGCTGTTCTGTGCTTGCCCCAAACGAATATAAAAATCGCCACGATAGAGTTGGGCAATATTTACATTGGACAATGTGCAAACATTATGGAAAAGCTGTAAACAAACACTGGTATGAACATCATCCAGCACCGGTTACAGAAATAGAAGATGTAACCATTCTATGGGATTACACCATCTACACAGACAGAAAAATTGAAGCAAACAGGCCAGACATTATTGTTAAAAACCAGAAGGAGAAAACTTGTCTATTAATTGATATGGCTTGTCCAGCGGATTGTAACATAGCAATCAAGGAATTTGAAAAACTGTCAAAATATAAAGACCTGGAAATTGAAATAGAAAAAATGTGGAAATTGAAAACAAGAGTTGTGCCAGTGATAGTAGGTGCACTTGGAATGATAAAAAATGGAACAAAACAACACATTGAAAGAATCCCTGGAAACCCCAGCTTAAGAGATATACAAAAAATTGTCTTATTAAGTACAGCCCACACACTAAGGAAAACTTTATCTATGTAATGCTGGGGATGATAGGGAAGATAGAAAAACATGAAATGGAGCCATAACAACACGCCACTACCTGCCTTAGGTCTCCCCGCAGACTTGGTTGGTAGTGAGACCAAAGCAGAAATCGAAATATGATGAAAAATGACATAATAATAATAATAATCTATCTTTTTTCTGTGACTACCGCTAATTTTTTGCTTTATTTTTAACATACAAAATACTCCTATCTTTTTAAAACAATTTAATCGTTAACATAAATATTTATTTCACAAAAATGCAATATTGTTTTTTTTTGTTTTTTTGTTTTTTTTGCATATTTTTTTCTTTAAGTTTTTATAAATACAAGAATCCAGTTTCCAGTTCGCCTTGTGTTTGCTAAAACTTTAAACAAACCACAAGGCAAAACTCTTCAAAAAGTTGGAATTTGGCTCAAGAAAGAAATATTTACGCATGGCGAGTTGCATGCTCACGAGTAAAAATCCTAAGAATTTATTATTCGCTCTTAAATAGGAAAAAAACTCTTAAAAAATATTGTTTACCGTAAAGTCCTATTAAATAAAATTAAAGAAATGTTTCAGGCGCGATGTAGGTTTTTTGTCAATTATTTTCCCCAAACAAATCAGCTTATTCAAATTTCATAGATTGGATTGTGAACTTGAACGAAACGTAAAATTTATAAATCTCGACAAAATTGTTTTTTGCGTATCTTTAAGTTTGTATATGCAAAAATTCAGTTTTCAGTTCGCCTTGCGTTTGGGAGAACTATAAAAAAAAATGATAAGGCCAAAAGCTTAAAAAAATCAGAATTTGACTCCAGGAAGAAATATTTACGCATGGCCAGTTGCATGTTGCATGCTTAAGAGTAAGAAATCCTAAGAATTTATTCTTCGTTGTTAAAAAGAAAAAAAAAGGAAATTATCTTAAAAAAATATTGCCTGTCATGAAGTCCTATTAAATTAAATTAAAGAAATTATTAAATCGTGAGGTAGGGTTTTGTCAAAGTATTTTCCAAAACAAATCAGCTTATTCAAATTTCATCAATTGGTTTGCGAAATTGAACGAAACTTAATGATTGTAAATCTTGAAAAAAATAGCTTCAACAATACTAAATACTCTAAGAATTTCAACAGGCGTCAGCGTGTTGCAAAAATTCTAGTTTCTTAAAATGTTTAAACTTGATTTGTAATCTAACTTTTTCTGTGAAATTTGTATCTTTACTCTAGTTACTGCATAGATATTCTGTTTATTATATAATGTTCTGTTTTCTAGCGGGCTGCTGAGAGTGACGACATGTCCCGCGTCTGGACTGTCTAGCGCCTCCAGCAGGATCTATGTACTGTGAAAAGGCATCGTTTTTTCACCGAATTATTAGATTATTGGATATATCGCAACTACTTCTGTTTTTTGATATTCGTCAACACAGACCCGGGTGACAAAGACAGAGACTATTTTAATGTCATTTCGTATATTAATTCTTTTCATTGAGCGTTTGCTCCTATTTGCTTACTTAATAGGTGGACCTTATTGTCGTTATCCTCCCATAAGAGTGGAACGTCATCCTCTTATGAGGGTGTAATTCGATAGAGAGCCAAATAAGCAAAAATAAATACAAAAAAATAAATAAATAAAAATAGGAAAAACAAAATTTTTCTTAAAAATATTGTTTACCCCGAATTCCTATAAAATTAAATTACAGTTAAATAAATTATTAAATTGCCCAGTAGTCTTTTTTCAAAGTATTTTCCAAACAAATCAGCTTACTCAAATTTCATCAATTGCTTTTCGAATTTAAACGAAACGTAGTTTGTAAATCTCGACAAAAAATGTCAGTGATAACGTCATCAATACTAACTACGGTGAGAATTTCAAGAGTTGTCAGCCTGTTCCCGAAAAATTCTAGTCATAATAAATGTTGTGGCACAATTTTTTATCTCCTTAACGTATCCGTATGTTGCAAGATGTGCGTTGTGGTGCATTGGATATCGGCTCGAAACGAGAAATCAGAGTTCAAATTTCAGTTGAATTCATTGCATTCACTTACACTCAAATACTCTTGCGAAAGGCATGAATCCATCGCTTCTTCCTCTGGTTATGGGTTGAAGAGCAGAACAGATTAGGTTCTATAGCCTTGATTGGTAATGGCAGTCCTGAGCATGACGGTAAACTGCATCCGGTAGCAAGGCCTCTGATTGTGAGGTCGTGAGGAACATGAAACCACCTCTTAATTGCTGACACCGAATGGTAGCACCTATTAAGGTCCCAGCTATGGGCAAATAGTTAACTCCCAAACTGGGGTCAAAATACTATGAAAGTACAAAAATACACTTTTATAGAAATATATACATAAAAATAGACTTTTATAGAAAATATATATATTTTTAAGGAAAAATATTATCAACAATATATTCTTGAAAAAAAAAATTATTATCATAACACAGAAAATTTTTGAATGGAAAAAATATATTCTTAGCAAAACATTTTCAGTTTTCTAAAATAAAAAAAAATAAAAGCAAAAAACTTTCATTAAAATTTGACTAAATCAGCCGTCTCACTGATAATTAAAAACAGACCTTAAAACCCCATTTTTTGGCATTAAATAACCCACGGAGGTATATATGCCGTTAAACAAAGCTCAAATTCAAAATCAAACGAGAGTAATGGCAACCTACTGCGGGAAAATCTTCTGCCCAATGAGTCAGGTCTCTTTCTAGACATGGTCGCCCAAAGTGTGTATCACGTATGGTCTTTAAGTGGTTGATGTTGCGGGTATATACATACGTGCGTCTATGTGGGTCAGTCAGTTAAGTGCCATACGTGATAAACGTTGGGTAATTCTAGGTTTCTTTCGATTAGTGACTGACAAAACTGAATATTTTCCTGCAATATGACAAATGCTATAGGACTCAATCTCTCCTGCTTTTCAACCCATAGCTGGAGAGAGAAGAGATGGATTCATACCTTTCCTAATGGTATTTACGCGTAAGTGAATTCAACTGGAATTCGAACTCTGCTCTCCGATTTCTCATTCTGAGCGGATATCCATTGCACCACAGCGCAAATCCTGTACGTAGGTATGTGGTATATGTATATCTAAACTTATTTATAAATGGAATTTTGTCTCTGTGTATGTATGTGTGTGTGTGTGTGTGTGTGTGTGTGTCCGTTACCTATAAACTACGAAACGGCCGAACTGATTTTCTTGAAAATTTACGCAGCTGTACTATAAGCGTCTGCGATTGATCTTAGCTAGGTTTGTGTCGAGGTACCCCTGATAAATATCGAAAATCGATAATCGAAAAATCGGGTAATAGAAGGAGTGGTCCGATTTTAATCAAATTTGATACACTCATAGAGAAAGACATAAGAAACGATATTCAGAAGTTTCAAGGTTGTAGTTCTTACAATAGTGCAGAAAATCGATAATACATCTATATAAAAGGCAAGATGTGTGTGTGTGTGTGTGTGTGTGTGTGTGTGTGTGTGTGTGTGTGTCTATTTTTTTCAGTTCTTTTATTTTAGTTTTTGCTTCGGGTTTGGCTCTAAGTAGGTATAATTGTAGTTTTAATCTCAGCCATGATACCATTTACTCAGGGGACTTATTTAGCCTTCAAAATCCAGTTTACGACGAAAAAACTTATTTGATATTGATACCAGGAAATCAAAATTTGACTTACATCCATTCATTTTTCTTTCAATCTACGGTTTCGCTTTAACTGGAAACAACTATTGCTTTTTAGTCTTTCGTGCCAACGTCCAAAGAGTCTGAGCTCCAGGACCATGGATTAGTTTTAAAGCTTTCATTACACATGAGCAACGCCGGGCTATACTGCTAGTAGAAATATAACAGACATATATGTACGAATGTATCTATGTATAAGATTACTATGGTTCTATATATGTACTTATATAGGCTGTTTCTATCTGCATGTGTCTATGCGTATGAGTTTGGTGTGTAAAGTGGTCGTCTTTATTGTGTTTAAAAATTATTAAAATCGACAGCTTCATCAATCATGTTTGCTTCTCTTTTACACTATTTTCTACACAATTCTTCTTCTTTTATGTGCCCTGTCCTTTCAGGACGTAGGCAATCATGGCCTTTCAAGTCTCCCTATTCCTGGTGGCTCTTAGCACGCTTTCTCTTGTTACACCACGCAACCACCGTTCTGTCATCCACCTGCTCAGGCCCTTCAAATATGTTATCCGCTGCTTTCCCCTGTCTCTTTTTCCTTCTATCTGGCCTGTTAGTATCAGGTTCTCCAAGCCCTCCTTCCTCATTGCATGTCCCAGGAACTTTAGTTGTCTCTCCCTGATGCTCAGTATTATTTTTTTCGTTTCCATCATTTCCAAGACCTCATCATTGCTCAAATGCTCGATCCATGATATTCGCAGCATCCTTTTGTAGAACCACATTTCAGTTGCTTCAAATTTTTCTTCATCTTTGATGATATTGTCCCGCATTCACTGCCATATTGAAGAACTGACATCACATAGCAATCCAGTACTCTCTTCTTTGTATCTAGCGAAATTGTCATGTTTCTTAATACTTTACTAAAAAAAGCCACTGAAAATAGCGTGTTACTGAATGGGGATATTTTATGGGCGTAAGAATTGTAGGTTATGAGGATATGGAGGAAATATAAGAGGTGGCTTAAGGCATAAAGAAATTAAGATGTGCAGTTAACGAGGAAGCATCAGCTTGGGAGTATGTTGCAAAAAGTAAGGACTCTTGGAAAGAAGCTGTCCGAATAGAACTTCTTAACAAAGGAATACGAAAGGAATGGACATGGTTCGCCTCTGTGTACATCGCATGGCGGGTCTGAGCTGTAAAGGTCTGAACTGGCGAGTATGGAAATGTTGAAAGACAATTTGTTTGAGCTGTCTGCAGAAGCACGTTTTTTATTATTTCACACTTAGCAAGATAATAAAGCCACTAAGACGCAAGGTAGTTACTGAGTGTGAAAGAATATAAGAAAACCTACCATTAAGAAGAGAGAACAATAAAAGTACAAGAATTAAGAAGAGAGATGATAACAATTGACATTGCTTTCTCATTTTTAAAGATAAACGTTGACTGGGAAAGAAGGATCTGAAAGAGAGCTCCACAAGCTAGAAGTGCGAGAGAAAAAACGGTCAGCATAAAACTTACGGTTACATCTAGCCAATTCAAATGTAAAATGTTGAGACCTATTTTCAACAGGATGTCTAAAATCTAAAGATGGAACAATCATTTTGGAGAAAGAAGAAATACTCCAACGATGGGAAGAATATATAAAAGATCTTTTCCACCTATCCAGTACTGTGCTTAAATTCAAAATCTAAATACCATTGAGGAAAGTTCATCTAAACAAATACCATAAAAGTATTTTTATAGAAAGGCACAGAGAAGCTAAATTTGTGGGGAAGAGACTGAAGCCAAAATGCCAGGTCAGGACCGATAACATTGCAAATTTTTTCTTTAGATTTTATCAAGAATCTCTAAATATATAGCAGGAGCACAAGATCAGATGCAGTAGAAATATTAAAAGCAAGGGTAAATGGTATACACAGTGAACCAACTTTCCTAGCAGCAGGCTTATCACTTAATTTAATATCCTCTTCCAACTTCATGTCAGCTGAAAATGTTAGTCCATGAAGCAGAAATAATGCAGAGGAAAATATAAATTCAAGCCTAACACAGAGGAAAGCATGATCAAGAACTGAATGTATTACATCCTTTGAAGTTGCGACAAAGAATATACAGATGAAATCAGCTGCTTTCTGCTGACGAGAAAATTAAATCTGGCATAAGTGATATTATATGGAATGACAAAAGTAGACATGAATCCCTGGGGAACGCTATAGTGCGAGACAGAAAAACACTGGAAAATCAAATATCTGCAAGAATCAGCCCATATGCGAGGATAGGAAAGGCTCTTTAGTAAGCTCACATCATCGATGACATCCCTGTGAGTTTAAGAAAGAAAAATCGGTAATGTAATATATTTCTGTGACCCAACAGAAATATGATTGTCATCAAAAGCATTGACCGACAAAATTATGGTCAACATCAAAGGCATAAAATATAAACGGGACCGACAAATGTATGATGAACATCAAAGGCAGAAAACACAAACAGGACCGGCAAAAGTATGACCAACATCAAAAACAGAATACATAAACAGTGACCAACAAAATTGTGATTGACATCAATGGTAGGCGGCTTGAAAGACAATAGCCAGCAAAGATGGTTGACAGATGGCCTGGCCATAGATGACACGATTAAACGAAAATTCGAGAAGGCAAAAATTTGTGGAAATTTTAGGTTATATAAGTTAGGTTTTTTTTTTCTGACCGAAATCGGAACATCGAGAGAACGCAGGGAGAACGAAGAGAAGAGAAAGAAAGAGAAGGCAACTCCCGCAAGTCAACGACTCCCGACAGCTCATTCGTATGTGCGTGATTTTCTCTGGCTACATCCTCCTCCACATAAACCTCACCGACGAAGAATGAAAGTATAAGTTTATATTTTTATATATACGTTTATATTTTTTAATATATACATTTATATTTTTATATATTCGTCGTTATAATTTAAGACCATCGTTATTGTTGTTCGTCGAGATCCAGAACAGCGACGTTACATAACAGTAATCTATCAGTCTTGTTTTAATTAAAATGTTACAATGTATACAGTTATAATACAGCTTTTCATTAAAATATAATAATATAATTTTGTCTATCTTTCTCTACATCTATCTTTGTTAATTAATCATTTCATGCCAAGCAGGGCAGGATCGCCACTGGTGCGCAAGGGTTACAGTAAGAGAATATATAAACCGTACTTTTGTGCAACTAAACATAAATCAGTTACTTCAATAGGCTTACCTGTCAATTTGCAGTACATGGCAGCCATGTTTTTTTGGTTTTTTTTTTAAGTAAGTGATGTTTCTGATATAAATATGTATAACATTGTGGCAAACTAATCTAATTCAAAATAACCACAAATATTTAATAATAGATCCAAAATATAATTTGTTGTGACAGAAAGAAAGAAAGAAAGAAAGAAAGAAACTAGCAAGTAGAAAGGGTAGAATAACACGCAAAGAAAGAAAGAAAGAAAGAAAGAAAGAAAGAAAGAAAGAAAGATGAAACTAGCAGGTAGATAGGGAGGAATAACTAAAAGAAAGAAAGAAAGAAAGAAAGAAAGAAAGAAAGAAACTAGCAGGATAGAGTGAGAAACAGAGAAAAAAAGAAAAAGAAAGAAACTAGCTAGAGAGATAGATAGAAAGAAAGAAAGAAAGAAAGAAAGAAAGAAAGAAAGAAAGAAACTAGCTGGGAGATAGGGAGGAATAACGTAAGAAAGAAAGAAAGAAAGAAAGAAAGAAAGAAAGAAAGAAAGGAAAGAAAGAACTAGCAGGTAGATAGGGAGGGATAACGAGTAAGAAAAAGAAAGAAAGAAACGAAGGAGAGAGAGAAATAACGTGTAAGAAAGAAAGAAAGAAAGAAAGAAAGAAAGAAAGAAAGAAAGAAACTAGCTGGGAGATAGGGAGGAATAACGGGAAGAAAGAAAGAAAGAAAGAAAGAAAGAAAGAAAGGAAAGAAAGAAAGAAATGAATGGGTAGGGAGGAATATGTAAGAAAGAAAGAAAGAAAGAAAGAAAGAAAGAAAGAAAGGAAAGAAAGAAAGAAACTAGCTGGGATAGGGAGAATAACGTGTAAGAAAGAAAGAAAGAAAGAAAGAAAGAAAGAAAGAAAGAAAGAAAGAAAGAAAGAAAGAAATCGAGAGAGGGAGGAACAATCAAGAAAGAAAGAAAGAAAGAAAGAAAGAAAGAAAGAAAGAAAGAAAGAAAGAAACTAGCTGGGAGATAGGGAGGAATAAATGTAAGAAAGAAAGAAAGAAAGAAAGAAAGAAAGAAAGAAAGAAACTAGCTAAGAGAGAGAGAGGAATAACGGGAAAGAAAGAAAGAAAGAAAGAAAGAAAGAAAGAAAGAAAGAAAGAAAGAAAGAAAGAAAGAATTAGCCGGGAAATAGGGAGGAATAACGTAAGAAAGAAAGAAAGAAAGAAAGAAAGAAAGAAAGAAAGAAAGAAAGAAAGGAAAGAAAGAAAGAACGAATGGGGAGATAGGGAGGAATAACGTGTAAGAAAGAAAGAAAGAAAGAAAGAAAGAAAGAAAGAAAGAAAGAAAGAAAGAAACTAGTCAGACAGATAGGGAGGAATAACGTAAGAAAGAAAGAAAGAAAGAAAGAAAGAAAGAAAGAAAGAAAGAAAGAAAGGAAAGAAAGAAAGAAACTAGCGGGGAGATAGGGAGGAAAGAATGAAAGAAAGAAAGAAAGAAAGAAAGAAAGAAAGAAAGAAAGAAAGAAAGAAAGAAAGAAAGAAAGAAAGAAACTAGCTGGGAGATAGGGAGGAATAACGTGTAAGAGAAAGAAAGAAAGAAAGAAAGAAAGAAAGAAAGAAAGAAAGAAAGAAAGAAACTAGCTGGGAGATAGGGAGGAATAAGGTAAGAAAGAAAGAAAGAAAGAAAGAAAGAAAGAAAGAAAGAAAGAAAGAAAGAAAGAAACTAGCTGGGAGATAGGGGGAGGGAATAACGTAAGAAAGAAAGAAAGAAAGAAAGAAAGAAAGAAAGAAAGAAAGAAAGAAAGAAAGAAACTAGCTGGGAAATAGGAGGAATAACGTGTAAGAAAGAAAGAAAGAAAGAAAGAAAGAAAGAAAGAAAGAAAGAAAGAAAGAAAGAAAGAAAGAAAGAAACTAGCTAGATAGGGAGGGACAATGTAAGAAAGAAAGAAAGAAAGAAAGAAAGAAAGAAAGAAAGAAAGAAACTAGCTGTGAGATAGGGATATATCAATGCAAGAAAGAAAGAAAGAAAGAAAGAAAGAAAGAAAGAAAGTTCTTGTTACTTCGTTCGTTCGTTTATCAAATTTCTACGCCGTTTGGTTTGTCCAATAAAATTAAAGAAATTATTAGCAGGTGCTGTAATAAAAGTTATATTTGCTTGCCTTTCACCGATATCTAAAGGTGACTTCGTCCCTAAATGTTCCTGTACTTATTCTCAAAACACCCAGACCCATAGTCTACCCTATTATCACTGTCGATGCAAGAATCGAGTTATGTATAAACGTTTCTTTTCTGCAGCGTGATTGGTTAGCTTGATAGTTAAATAGTCGCTTACGTGAATAAATACTTTGGAAGACTCTCTCGATACGTGAGTTAAATGGTATTTTGTTTCCTTGGAAACGAAGACGTTTTCCCCAAGCAATATTGAAACTTGCACTGTTCTGAGTTTGAAATGATTATGTAACATAGTTTGCTTCGCTATTTTTCGTGTCAAGATCAGGGTTGGGTGTAATAAGGATGGAAAGGTATTTGAAAAGATAAAGGGAATATGTGTCGCTGCAAAAGACTAGATCTCTCTCTCACTTTCATTCTCTCTCTCTCTCTCTCTCTCTCTCTCTCTATATATATATATATATATATATATATATATATATATATATATATATATATGAAGAGATTAACATAGATAGATAGATAGATAGATAGATAGATAGAGAGATAGATAGATAGATAGGAAGAAACTGAGATAGATATGATTCGACACAAACAGATAGATAGATAGATAGATAGATAGATAGATAGATAGATAGAGAAATAGATAGGAAGAAACTGAGATAGATATGATTTTGACACAGATAGATAGATAGATAGATAGATAGATAGATAGATAGATAGATAGATAATGGTCAGACTGGGATAGATAGATAGATAGATAGATAGATAGATAGATAGATAGATAGATAGATAATGGTCAGACTGGGATAGATAGATAGATAGATAGATAGATAGATAGATAGATAGATAGATAGATAGGAGAAACTGAGATAGATATGATTTTGACACAGATAGACAGATAGATAGATAGATAGATAGATAGATAGATAGATAGATAGATAGATAGATAGATAGATAGGAAGAAACTGAGATAGATATGATTTTGACACAGATAGATAGATAGATAGATAGATAGATAGATAGATAGATAGATACGAACAGACTGTGATAGATAGATAGATAGATAGATAGATAGATAGATAGATAGATAGATAGATAATGGGCAGACTGGGATAGATAGATAGATAGATAGATAGATAGATAGATAGATAGATAGATAGATAGATAGATTTATTAGTTTTCCACTAATATAATCCCTAATTGTCCCCCGAGGAAAAGGAAATAGTATAATTGGGATGTTGTAATAGCGTTTATTGGGGAATGACAGTTGCATCTTATAAGATGAATAACGGCCGATCTCCGTAACCAGTGGTGTATCTACCCGTTAAAAAAAATTCTGTGGAAGAAGCTGTTTGGGTGGAACTTCTACCTCGCCAATGGAACATGAATTGAATGAAGATGAGTCAACTCTGTGTCCATAACATTCTGATTCCCAACTGTGAAGATCATAACTGGTGAAACAAAGCAATGTAGATCACCTGCCATGGAAATAATAGTGGAGCTACCAGAGGACAGCAACATACTGTCTTTGGGGAAACAAAAATCAATTCAGCTAACGCCTTTGCCGTCATTTATAGATAGAAAGTTATAATTGTTATTTGTCATCCTGTCCAGATGCGGCACCAATACTGTTCTGGGTTTGTTTGTTTTTTTTCTAATCTGGCTCTTGATCCTAGAAGAAGAAGGTACTTTCTTGAGCGGTACATGAAACCGGTCATTTTTTTTTCTAATCTTGCTCTTGATCCTAGAAGAAGAAGGTACTTTCTTGAGCGGTACATGGAACCGGTCATTTTTTTTTCTAAACTTGCTCTTGATCCTAGAAGAAAAAAGGTACTTTCTAGAGCAGTACATGGAACGGTCATTTTTTTCTAATCTTGCTCTTGATCCTAGAAGAAGAAGGTACTTTCTAGAGCGGTACATGGAACCGGTCATATTTTTTTCTTATCTTGCTCTTGATCCTAGAAGAAGAAGGTACTTTCTAGAGCGGTACATAGAACCGGTCATTTTTTTCTAATCTTGCTCTTGATCCTAGAAGAAGGTACTTTCTAGAGCGGTACATGGAACCGGTCATTTTTTTTTTTCTAATCTTGCACTTGATCCTAGAAGAAAAAAGGTACTTTCTAGAGCGGTACATGGAACTGGTCATTTTTTTTTCTAATCTTGCTCTTGATCCTAGAAGAAGAAGGTACTTTCTAGAGCGGTACATGGAACCGATCATTTATTTTTTTCTAATCTTGCTCTTGATCCTAGAAGAAGAAGGTACTTTCTAGAGCGGTACATGGAACCGGTCATTTTTTTTTCTAATCTTGCTCTTGATCCTAGAAGAAGAAGGTACTTTCTAGAGCGGTACATGGAACCGGTCATTTTTTTTTCTAATCTTGCTCTTGATCCTAGAAGAAGTAGGTACTTTCTTGAGCGGTACATGGAACCGGTCATTTTCCCAGCAGCATGGCCTCTGATTGGGAGGTTTGTGAGGAGAATGGAACCACCTCTTAATTGCTGTTGTTCTCAAGTCCACCCTGACCCGGACTGGTAGCACATGTTAGGGTCCCAGCTATGGGCAAATAGTTAATCTCCAAACTGGGATCAAAAGAGACTTTTATAGAAATATATGCGTAAAAATAGTCTTTTATAGAAAAATATATATTGTTGAAAAACAAAACTTACCATTACACATTTTTGAAGGAAAAAATTACTGCCATAATACATATTTGAAGAAAAAAAAATATTACCAGCAATATATTTTTAATACAAAACTAGAAGACATCTTCAGCTTTCTAAAATAAAATAAAAAATTAAAACTTTTCATCAAAATCTGTCTAAATCAACCTTCTCACTATAACCAAACATTAAAAATATACCTTAAAACCCCACATTTTTGCATTAAATAACCCACAGAGGAATTGATGTACCATTACAAAAAACTTAAACTCAAACCCTACTTGAAATCTGGTGTGAGTTTGATAACCATTAAATGATCCAGGCAAGAAACCTCATTGGGCGTACAATAGTTCATCCTGTTTGACGGAAACTCAGGGTCTGCTTTGTAGTGAACAGATTCTCACCTTTCCCTGCTTTTGGCTAATGAAAATTATCCCAACCCCTCAAACGAAGCCATCCTCCATCTTAACCGCAACTGTCTTGAATATTTTTATTCCTGATACATTTTAGCTATATTTACATATTTTTAAGTAAACTTATTTCAAATTCTTTAAAGAAACTGGCATAGCTATCTTTTGTTTGTTAATAAAAATATACTTTAAATAATACAAATACAGAGAGACCACAAAAAATCTGGAGCTTTTTAACAATCCAATAAAACCAAAAGTGATGGAAGAAAAATATTTTATTCAAAGTAATTGAAACCTTAAAACATGCCATTTAAGAAACAATGATGGAATTTTCATTTTTTTTTAAATTACGTCCTGTAAATGGCATCGTCCTGTACGAATGCATTCTTGAAATCTGCTGTTGAAGCAGTGACAGTGACTGAGATTCCCTGTTCATTTAAAAAAAATAAAGTCCGATGATCCCACGTAATTAAACAGCACACCCTACTGTCACCTTACTAGCGTGTAAAGGGCGCTCATGAACTTCACTAGGATTTGTGCCTGCTCAGTAACGGTAGTTCCTTCTTATTCACGTAACCTGTGAGATAAAAATGGGCCTCATCTGACATCCATAACTTGCTTAGAAATTCATCTTGATCCATCAGAGTGTTTACTTTACTGTTTCGCAGTGCTCGTGTTTGCCAATACCCACTTTAAAAATTCCCGTTTTTTTTTCACCCTATATTTTACAATTTATTGCGAACTAAATTAGGACATATTTCAACACAGCCGTTGTAAAAAAAAAAAAAAAAAAATAGAAACAGAAACAGAAACAAAAATTATAAGTAGTATCATAACAAAATATCGATAACATTTCAGTTTATGAGTTTATTTAGATGTCATAACAACTAGAAAATTAAAATCAGTGTTTGATAAAAGCTTGACAGGATCGAGGCTTCAGTCTCTACTAGCCTAAAGGATAATCCAGCCCTGGTCCCAAGGCTACAGCCTATAATAGTCTAAAGGATAATCCCGCTGAAATCTATAGTAGTTTAAAGGATAATCCGGTTATTGTCTCTAGGCTGCAGCCTATACTAGCCTAAATAATCCGGTCATGGGTCCGAGGCTGCAACCCTATACTAGTCTAAAGGATAATCCGGCCCTGAGCACTAGGATGCATCGTATACAAAGCTAAAGAGAGATGCATCTCTCTCATCAGAGTTCGATTCGATCTTAGTTAAACACATATGGAGAGCTACCAAGCAGTGACGATTGTAGAACTCTGAATTGGAGGCACTTAGAGGCCGAAATTTTTCTGAGTGGTGGAGGGGGGGGTCAAACACAAGCAACATAATTACTGACCAATTCTTTCACTGAACCATAAATCACTGTCTATATATAGTGAGGGATATTATTTCTAATTAGCATCTTCTTTCAGATTTGAAAATATGACTATTAAGTCTCTTTCCCTCCCTGATAACATGTCTGTTTCTATCTATTTGGTTGTTTTATTTTGTTTATTTTTTTCTGTCAAACTGGTCTCGATATGTGCCCTTATTTTTTTTTTTTAATCGTATCACCCCGAGCAAGGCGGTAACGCCACTGATGTGCAAGGGGCTACGTAATAGTGAAAAGATTGGAAAAGATAAAGCCGGAAACCACATCCTAAACAGGGAACAAGGGATGAGCCTCTTAACCTGTTCAATAGACATGGGTGGAGTGTGAACCGGGCGATAGATAGATTTATCTACTCCAATTGAAAAAAAAAAACGAAGTGAGAAGATAGGAAAAGAGAAAGCCGGAAACCACATCCTAAACCGGGAACAAGGGATGAGCTTCTTAACCTGTTCAATAGTGAAAAGATTGGAAAAGAGAAAGCCGGAAACCACATCCTAAACAGGGAACAAGGGATGAGCCTCTTAACCTGTTCAATAGTGAAAAGATTGGAAAAGAGAAAGCTAAATGAAAAAGAAAACGCAGAGGGAAAGTGGTGAAGATAAAATCTTATCCAAATCAGAGACTAATCAATTTCATAAATTTTTTAAGTCTATGAAATTAAAGGGTGGGGCAACTAGGGGTCTCTGTCCCTTTTTGAAACCGCTGTAGAATCGCCAGAAAAACATACTTGTTGACAAAACAGATATCATATCATCATCCACATGCAAAAAAGAGTAAAAATAATGGAAGCATTATTGATAAAAAACGAAAAACCTAACATTCAATTACATCAACTACGAACTCGCTAACAACATGCTTACCGTGTTCGTACATAACATATACCACTACTCTACATCATACATAACATCACATACATTCTGTTACATGTAACATAACATTCATCCTCGAAAATGGCTAAAAGTGTAGCTGAAAGCGCTCGGATGAACAAAACATTAGGATAATTTTTATATAGTCTGTTCTCAAAAGAAAAAAATCATAAGATCACATGAATAATTACATCAAATATTTAACCATCACACCTTGTCTGTCATTTTTCATGAAACCTGCATAAAAGAGTGATTGCTGCCCAATATATATATATATATATATATATATATATATATATATATATATATATACGCTAACGCGTGTGTTCAGAAGTCGGCGGGGTGATGTTTGGGAAATACACCATAAAAACACAACCTATTTACTTCATAAATTTTCCCACGTTCCAGAGAAAAAATGTCTTTGTCGTAATCTGAAACTTTAAATAACCCCCTTTTATTACTTATTTATGTCCCCTACCTTCTTTCCAAAATCTGGTCCTTTATTTCACCCAAACCACTTCCTGCCCTACCTCCCACCCCTGCAACCGTTAAGACACTCGCCGCCCACAGTTCTACCTACATATCCAGTGGATCTCTTGAACTTACTCCTACCATCGCCCTGAAAATATATCAAGCCTATGAGATGTAAACAGAAGCTAAAATAATACAAAGGGATTTTTCTCCGCCGACCATCTTGTGAAGAAAAACATGGCGGATGGAGGTGTTGTGGGAGAAGAGCAAGGCTTGGTAACACGTGAAAGATGCGTGACTAGTACTAACGGAAAGAGGGAAGTAATACCCACCATATTTAACGAACACAGCTAGAATACACAGACGATTGCGAGACGAGACAGCTGGATGTTAAGATTTGAAAGAAAGTACGTTTTTCACAAAAATCCTTAAGGACACATGGCCCAGTGGATAGAGACGTTGGTTAGTTCCTGTGACATGAACCAAAGAGTTGTGAGTTCGATACCAGGCTACAGCAGTGGTGGACAAGTAAATTACAGGGTTATAAGGAGATAACACATGACTACCAAAAGAGGCATTACTACGCAAGGAATGGAGTTCATATGCCCCAGTGATTGTAATAAAGGGTTCAGTTTGAAATTCCTAGCACCTGAAGAAGGTCGGAGCATACAACGACCGAAACGTCCTACAAATGGCAACATGGATGAGGACAATAGTCCGAATAATGTAAATACTGTCCTTTACTGTCCTTTACTGTCCAAATATTTCGTGTAAAATAGTCCAAATTATGTTATACGTATCTTCTTTTTAATGTGCCGTGTTTTTTTTCAGGATGTAGGCGATCATGGATTTTCACTTGCTCCTTTCCCTTGTCGCTCTTGACATTTTTTCCTCTTGGCATCTCCCCCAGATCCTGCTCTACCATCCATTTGCTCAAGCCAATCAAGTATATCTCACGCTGCTTATCCCTGTCTCTCTTTCTCTATATCCGTCCTGGGAGTATCATATTCTTCAAGCCCTTCTGCCTCATTTAGTCAGTTAAGTGTCATACGTGACACATGCTTGGGCAATCATGTCTCTTTCGAGACATGACTGACTAGGCAAAAGTTTATCCCGCAGTAGGTTGCCATTAATTTCTGCGGTAGACTGATTGCCAGCGAAGGCTATAGAACCCAATCTGTCCTGTTATTTACCTATAAGTAGAGAGAAGAGATAGATTAATACCCTTTCCAAGAGTATTTGCGCGTAAGTGAATGCAAAGAATTCAACTGGAATCCGAACTCGGCTCCTCGATTTCTCGTTCTGAGTCGATATCCACTGCACCACAACGCACATCCTACCTAATTACGTGTCCCAAAAACCTCAGCTGTCTCTTACTGGTGCCAAGTAAAATATTCCTTTTTGTTTGCATCCTCTCCAAAACCTCGTCGTTGCTTACATGTTCGGTTCATGCTATCCTCAGCATCCTTCTGTAGAATCACATTTCTGTTGCTTTGAGTCTCTTCTCTATCTTTGAAATCATACAGTATTCGCTGGTTATAGGAGGACAGATATCACAGCACTCATATTTTTGTTTCCAACGAAATATTTCTGACTCTCAATACATAGCTTAGCTTTTGGGCATAATAATGGGCCTTCGAATCTCAGTCGCACTTTCCGTCTTCTGTTCAGGTATTTAAATTTCTGTACCTGTTTGATTTTAGTATCATCGACTTCTAGTTGACATCGGCCTATTTTACCAGGATTAAATCATTCCTGGCCCCTGACAATCCATTTCTTTCTGATTTTCAATCGATTCCTTTAAAATCTTTACCAATACATTTATAGCAAATTTAGACCTTCGTACCCACAAAAAAAAGAAACCGTTTGTTAAAAAGAAGATTTTTTTATTAACACCGCTATTATTTTAACTATAGATGTACGTTGTGGTGACAAAAGATATCGATTCGGAATGAGATATCGAATAGCCGAGTGGAAATTTCAGTTGAATTTGTTGCATTCACTTACGCGCAAATACTCTTGGGAAAGGTATTAATCCACCTCTTCTCCCCTCCCCATCTATGGATTAAATAGCAGAACTGATTGTGTTCTATAGCCTTGATTGGCAACCAGTCTACTGCAGATAGAGATGGCAAACTATTGCGGAAAAATATTTTGCTTAGTCAGATATGGATCGAAAGAGACATGATCGCATAAATGTATACTATCGGCCATAATTATAAGGCGACCTCAGTTTTTTTTTTTAAGAAATGATGTATTTCACACTATTTTCAGTATTTATTGCCAAACGAAAATAGAATAGTTCTTTTGTTATTATTATTTGCAAAGTTTTACAAGACAAGGAAGCAAAAATAAACTCGTCTGAATCACCCTAAATTTTCTTCATTCTTTTATTGATGAAACTGCAATATAGGTAATTATTAAATATTTATAAATTTATTTGATGCCCATGTTATTGTGATACATTAACAAAAGAACCATTCTATTTTCACTTACAATTATTCACTTGGAAATAAATACTAAAAGATAGTATGAAATACATCAATTTTTAAAACACTGGGGTCGCCTAATAATTTTGGCCGGTACTGTATATCACGTGTAGCGTATAACTGACTGACTATTTCAACTGTGGCAGTGTTTGTCAATTTTTTAAACATTTGCTAAATTATTAAAATACGTAAACCAACTATAAAAAATACTTATGTATTATTCAATTTTTTTTTTTTTTTTTTTTTGTCAAGAACGATGAAAATGTACCAATTAACCTTCATATGTTTGGTTTTTATGACAATTCTCGTAATCAGTTTTTAAAATTAAACATTACCAATGAGTGAAGGCAATCAAAATAAGAGCGGTGTCAATGGAAAAACCATCAATTCTTAAAGTTAAACATTGCCAAGGAGTGAAGGGAATCAAAATAAGAGCGGTGTCAATGGAAAAAACATCAATTCTTAAAGTTAAACATTGCCAAGGAGTGAAGGCAATTAAAATAAGAGCGGTGTCAATGGAAAAACCATCAATTCTTAAAATTAAACATTACCAAGGAGTGAAGGCAATTAAAATAAGAGCGGTGTCAATGGAAAAACTGTTCTTTTGACATGACACATTTTTTCGGTCACAAAACTCTAAACTTGATGCATTTACTATATAACAGCCCAAATCATTAAGTAAAAGCACTTTTTCATTACCAGTGACAATCCCTTACTTGCTGATTTTCAAGATCCACTTTCAAATATCCTTAGTAAAGGAATTAACCCATTTCCACTTCCTATCTACGGGTTAAATAGTAAAACTATCTGTTAATGCAACATTCACTCGAAAAAATAATTCTGCTTAGAGTCTTGTTTCTTCTTCAAATAACTGACTATACCGTAAAAAGAAATAATCAATCAATCAATCCTGATTTCCATTTATTTAAGAAGGCTCTAGGGAACAAAGATTCCAATTTACAGGAGATGTCCGAAAACTAATTGGAACATTTCCGAGGAAATAGGATTTAAATATTGACTCTCTCTTTGTAAGTTTCCACGACCGTTAAAATTGAGAAGGTAAGACACCATCTATTTCAGTCTTCCTGGCCTTTCAAAGAATTTACACATATATACCACACACACACACACACACACACACACACACACACACACACACACACACACAAACACAAACATACACACAAACATACAGTAAAAGTAAAATTAATGACAGCAGCAGCGGACAGCCAGCCAGGAATAACCATTCTTTGAAAGGCCAGGAACACACTCGGACAGACACACACTTCTCTGCCATTCTGAAGATGAGATTTTGATCTCGAAATATTAATGTTTAATAAATAGGTAATACCCAAAAACTTCTTTACCTTCATTTATTTTACTCAACGCATTCTGACATCCTTCAAGACATAAGCATATACCTATTTTACACAATGCTTCAAGCAAATTACAAAACTTTACTAAATAATATTTGTTTTAAATAAGATTAATTATAATTTAAATCAGCTAATATTCAAATAACGTTTCCGAAAAGTAAATTTTTGGAAGATTTTTTTTAATTAAAAAGAATTACATCAAGATTTGAAAAAAGGAGATAACCAGATATTTTAGCTAAAGAAACAAGAATTCTTACATTGATTTCAGTTTTTTAAATACAGTAAAATATTTTGCTTATGAAAATATTAAATTTAATTTATTAGCTTCGAATTAAAACTAAAATAAAAGCTTTCTGTTGGAAAAATACTGTTCAAGCAAAGTAATGGATTGATAAGTCTTATTTGGACTCTGCTTCGTCGGAAACAACAGTTAAGAGGTGGTACGCTGACTTTAAACACGGTCGTATAAACACGAATGAAGCTGAACGCTCAGGTCGCCCAAAATCGGCAGTTGTCTCGGAAAACACAAAAAAAGCCGATTGTAAATTCAAGTTGCATGAGTTACCAGAGTAGTTGAACATATCAGAAAGCAGTGTATTCACAATTTTGCATTAACATTTGTCAATGAGAAAGCTGTGTTCAAAGTGGGTGCCGCGTTTTCTCACAGTTGATCAAAAACAACAACGCGTCGACGATTTAGAGCGTTGTTCGCAACTGTCTCAACGCAACAAGAAAGTTTTTTGAGTAAATATGTGACAATGGATGAACCATGGATCCAGCACTTCACTCCGGAGTCAAATCGGCAGTCTGCTGAGTGGACAGCAGCAGTTGAAAACGATCCAAAGCGATCAAAGATGCAGAAATCACCATGTAAGATTTTGGCCTCCGTATTTTGGGAAACATAAGGTATTTTGTTCATCCTTGAGAAAGGAAGAACCATCAACAGCGAATATCATATAGCATTATTGGTGCTTTTGAAAGAAGAAATCGTCAAAACACGGCCACAAATGAAGAAACAAAAGTGATCTTTTACCAAGACACTGTGTCACTAGTCGTTCGCAACGATGGCAAAACTAAACGAATTTTCACTTCGAATTAATTCCGCATCCACCTTAATCTCCAGATCTGGCCCCAGGCGACGCCTAGCATTTTGCAGACCTCAAAAGAATGCTCCAGTGAAAGACATATATATGCGTGCGTGCGTGCGCGCGTGTGTGTATGTGTGATAAAAACATAACCAGTGAATAGACTTATAGTTAAGCTCTATTGCACTTTACTCTGACTAGATTTGTCTGCCAACAGATGTTATAGAGTACTTTTATACCTCCTCAGTTTTCAAGGATGAATTATTAGTACAGTCTCACCTACGTATTTCTTTATGAGTATAAGGGAGAAAATCCTTTAAATGTCCGGGCTCTTTATATGTTCTTTGTGAATGCCTGGGTAGTTCATGGTCTTGCATTGGATTATTTAAACTAAGAGACGTTTCATTTGAAGCTCGCCCGTTATACCTTGAATTAAAATATCTTGTTTTTCTTTGTGCGTATTGAGGGCTCGCTATGGTTAGTTCCACCTCGTCTTCCAAGTGGTCATGTTTGGTATAGCGAATGTAGCGTCTAAGAACCATACCTGGGCCAAGAGGGAAGCGAAGTCCCAACTGAATTCCGTCGCTGGACAGGTAGAAATCTTTCATATGGGTTGGCATTGGTTGCTGTACACAATAACGATCGGATGGCATACAGGGCGACTGAAAGGAAGAACCATCAACAGCGAATATCATATAGCATTATTGGTGCTTTTGAAAGAAGAAATCGTCAAAACACGGCCACAAATGAAGAAACAAAAGTGATCTTTTACCAAGACAACGCACTGTGTCAAAAGTCGTTCGCAACGATGGCAAAACTAAACGAATTTTCACTTCGAATTAATTCTGCATCCACCTTAATCTCCAGGTCTGGCCCCAGGCGACGCCTAGCATTTTGCAGACCTCAAAAGAATGCTCCAGTGAAAGAGATTTGGCTCCAATGAAGAAGTGATGTCGGAAACTGAGGCGTAATTTGGGACCAAAAACAAATCGTTGTACAAAGAAAAATGGCATGGAATTGTTAGAAAAACGTTGGAAACAATGTATCACCCTAGAAGGATATTTTGTTGATGAATAAAGCTGAATTTTGTCATAAAGTTGTTTTATTAGATAGGCCCGGGATTTATTGTGTGATGTGTTATGACAAAGAACAACTAATGCTTTGAGCATATTTTCTTATGGTCAGACCTATTGCAAAAAAAAAAAACAGTTAACCCATTGTGCATATTGGTTCATGGTCAAACGTATTACAAATAGGTTGATGGAGATAAAAATAATTACTGGAAGGATACAAATTTTACACCATTATATTATAATTTCTAACTGCCACGGCTGATAAATTAGATGACCGCTTCGATTCAAACTCTGGCCTCTCCCACATTGTTTTTACTTTCGCTCATAAGGCTGGTAAGATCCAATTGTCCTCTGGAATCGTTGTATTTGATTGATCCAAGCAAAATGAAGACGCAAGATACCCTTTGTTGACTGAGTCCTTAAAAGTAATTACATTTCCAATTCGGGAGATACCATTTTCCCATTGTTAGCGTTCACAGGTATCAACCAGCACTGATAATTTTTTCCCTCTCTTAATTGGCTTCTCATACCAATACTTCCCAGTGGGCATGGACAATTCCTCTACCTTCAGTAATATACCACTTGCGCCTGTCACCTTGGCTATCCTACTACCTGTCTGGCTCTCGATTGCTTGGCGTGGCTTAACTTATGCGCATCAATAAAAAGTATCATTTCTGTTGTGGGATCTCCCATTTGTATATGATGACTCGACTGAATGTACATATACTCCTTCCATAGAGAGAACAGTGGTTGCAGTCGGCATTTTGCCTCTGCTACTATGACACTGTCAGCTCCCTGCTTTCGGATGGAGAGCGCTCTCTGTCTTCAGGCAAGGAGCACTAACCCAGTCGTGGGTAGAATCACGACTGGGGAAAAATAAACAGTTATTTTTGGCCTGGCTATATGGCTGGAAAGATCCACATTAAAAAGACCTTGTGTCACATCTCGCCTTAAATGGGAAGGTGGGTAAATACCGTTGCAGTTGGCATCTGCCTCTGCTACTATGACACTGTCAGCTCTCTGCCTCCGGGTGGAGAGCGCTCTCTGCCTTCGGGTGGAGAGCGCTCTCTGCCTTCGGGCAGGGAGCACTAACCCAGTCGTGGTTCCGACGAAGGGTAGAGTCACGACTGGGGAAAGATAGACAGATATTTTTGGCCTGGCTATATGGCCAGGAAGACTCGCATTAAAAAGACCTTGTGTCACATCACGCCTTACGTGGGAAGGTCGGTAAATACCATTGCAGTTGGCAGTGGAGTGTATTCGTAGAGATCCGTGCGAGTTATCGGAGAGTACCGGAACTGATACGTATATTACCGAAGTTACCCAGAGACTACCGCATCAGAAGTCAGCCTAGCTCTGAGCCCCACTTGCTCAAATATCAGATATTTACCAGATGGATCTCCGTCAGCTATTTCCTCATCTTGTTAGTGTCATCAGTTTTTCAACCACAAGGATAGAAACTCTATTCTCCAGTTTAAATCCTATCTATTCTAGTTATTTGTGTTTTGGTAACTCGTACGTTGGGAGCGGGGTCATTAATCAGTTGCCAGCCTAAAATTCGCTATATGGTTTCTGGTGTCAATATCACCTTTCTGTAAATAATTCTTCCGGTTTTAGAGAAGCAAACTTTTTTTTGAAAAATGAAATTCATTCTCTCGGTATGTCCATCGTTTTAGTCATTCACTCTTTCTTTCCATTTACCAGCGCTAAATTGTGTCCGATATGAATAACATATTAAAATCTTCTTCTATGTTCCTTCAAGACTTGGTCGGTCATGGATCTCCAAATCTTTTCATTTAATTACTACTAAATATTCATTAATCACGGTCAAATAATGAGAAAAGAGGCAACCAGAGTAAAGTTTTTCTTTTCACCAATCCTCTTAGACCATGTTCTTCTATCGATTAACACAAGCTTTAGTAGGTTACTTGTTGTTTTCACCGTCAAATTTGTCTTCAAGATGACATATGAGTGTCAAATTCAATAGTCCATTTTTTCTCTTTATGTTTTTTTTTTAAAATCATATCACCCCAAGCAAGGCGATAACGCCACTGATGCGCAGGGGCTACGTAAGGGTAAAAAGAATGGAAAAGAGAAAACCGGAAACCGCATCTTAAACAGGAAACAAGGGATGAGCCTCTTCATCTGTTCAATAGACGAGGGTGGAGTGTGAACCGGGCGATAGTTTAGTCTATCTACTCCAATTGAAAAAAAAAGAAAAAAAAAGAAAAGAGTGAAAAGATTGGAAAAAGAGAAAACCGGAAACCGCACCCTAAACAAGAAACAAGGGATGAGCCTCTTCACCTGTTCAATAGATGTGGGTGGAGTGTGAACCGGGCGATAGTTTAGTCTATCTACTCCAATTGAAAAAAAAGAAAAGAGTGAAAAGATTGGAAAAGAGAAAACCGGAAACCGCATCCTAAACAGGAAACAAGGGATGAGCCTCTTCCCCTGTTCAATAGATGTAGGTGGAGTGTGAACCGGGCGTGTCAAAGAGATCGCAATTGTCTGTTACCGATTCTAAGTATAATCGTTAACTTTTCTTTGCATTTTCTTTAAAAGCTCATGTTTACTCAGAGGCTGAAAATGACATCAAATTTTCAATCAAGTTGTTAAAATCAATGAATGATCTCCACCGTGCTGTTCAACTAACATATATTGACTCTGCAGGTGATAAACTCTAACCATAACTGTCTTTAAAATTCATATGCTTTATCATATTCTGTCGAATCTTTTTGCTGTGTTGGTACAGTTATTACCTCAGCTTATGTCAGTAATTTGTTCCAGGAGAGGCGACTTAAGTCGAAAAACGACTTAAGATGAAAAACGACTTAAGTCGAATTTACTTGTCTCCGAATTTATTTGTCACGAGGCTAAACCACAAATAACCATTCCCATTTATGTATTTTATTTAAAAATACATTTTAAATAATACCTGCTCAATAAGAATATATTTTAAGCTTACAAACAAATAAATTTTAACTTTTAATATAGTACAGAAAAAAGTAATCTAAATTTACGAATATGTACAATTGTGGTGCAGTGGATATAGGCTCGGAACGACAAATCGGGGAGCAGAGTTCGAATTCCAGTTGTTTCACTATCTTTACATTCATCTCTCTATTTATCTCTAAAAATTTACCAATCACGCACTCACTGTCTTTACCGATTTCATCGGAACGAAAAATCGGGTTGCCGTGTTCAAATTCCAGTTGAATTCCTTGCATTCACTTACGCACAAATACCTTCGGAAAAAGTATTAATCCGTCTCTTCTCTCCAGTTATGGGTTAAATAATAGGACAGATTGGGCTCTATAGCCTTGGCTGGCAACCAGTCTACCACAGAGAACAATGGCAATCTACTACGGGATAATCTTCTGCCCAGTCAGTCATGTCTCTTTCGAGACATGATCACCCAAAGCGTGTATCATGTATAGCACTTAACTAACATACTTGTAGAAATGTGCGTTTTGGCGCAACGGATATCGGCTCAGAACGAGAAATCGAAGAGCCGAGTTCAAATTCCAGTTGAATTCGTCGCATTCACACACGCGCAAATACCCTTAGAAAGGTATAAATCTAGTGCTTCTCTTTCGAACTATCAGTTAAATAAAAGAACAGATTGGGTTCTATAGCCTTAGTTGGCAACCAGTCTACTGCAAAAATTAATGGCTACCTACTCCAGGAAAATCCTCAACTTTCTCAGTCATATCTTTTTCGAAAAATGATCGCCCAAGCGTATATCACGTATGGCATTTAACTGACTTAGATACTTGTAAATGTAGATGTTTACAATTTGGTAATCTTTACAGTACATTGCGGACTCTTTATTTATGAATGTGGTTTGACAATAAAGACGGCTAAATAAGACAACACAGAGTTTTCATATTTTGTTCTCTAGAATTTATGATGGTTTTATTAACATTAACTGTAAATGTACGTAATTTAATATGGTTTTATACACTTTTATTCTTATTTATTGCACAATAAAATGATTTTATGTGCTTTGAACGCTTTTCTAGTGATATTACGATTTCAGTATTTGTGGCAGACAGACGTAAAGTCGAATAAAATGACTCAAACTTGTTTTTTCCTTATATATATATATATATATATATTGACAAACGACGTATAATCGACAACGACTTAATTCAAAATGACGTAACCCGAGGTACACCTGTATTAACTTAAACACAAGATGAACCAAATACATGAACAAAAATTGAATTTAAAACCTTAAATAACAAAATTAATTCTTAATCGAGTTGATAACTACAAATACCAAGTATGATATTCTGAAGAGAATTTTAATGTCAAAAAATATAGCTGGTGCCGCTTCAAGTGACATGCAGAAAATCTGCTAAGCTGATCTTAAGGTTCAGATATTTAGGATCAATTCTCCTGTATGGTTCTGAAATATGGACAATGTCAGCTAAACTAGAGAAAAGATTAGCTAGCATTTTACACAAGACACATATGGCGAGCATTCCTAGGGGCAAAAATATAATATGGCAACTTTTGCATTGTCTTTTACAGAAGAAAGAAAGAAAGAAAGAAAGAAATATGAATAGCTAAAAGAAAGAAAGAAAGAAAGAAAGAAAGAAAGAAATATGAATAGCTAAAAGAAAGAAAGAAAGAAAGAAAGAAAGAAAGAAAGAAAGAAAGAAATATGAATAGCTAAAAGAAAGAAAGAAAGAAAGAAAGAAAGAAATATGAATAGCTAAAAGAAAGAAAGAAAGAAAGAAAGAAAGAAATATGAATAGCTAAAAGAAAGAAAGAAAGAAAGAAAGAAAGAAAGAAAGAAAGAAAATGGATTGCTAAAAGAAAGGAAGATATGAATAAATAAAAAGAAAGAACGAACGAACGAAAAGAGATGAATCGGTAAAAACGAAAGGAAAGAAGAAAGGAACAAATAAATGAAAAAGAAAGGATATGAATGACAAAAAAGAAAGAAGGTAAAAAGGTAGGAAGATATGAATAATTAAAAAGAAAGAAACAACGAAAGAAAGGAAGGAAAAATAAACGAAAGAAGGATGAATGGAAGGAATATATTTAACGAAAGAACGAAGGAAGGAAGGACGGAAGGAAGGAAGGAAGGAAGGAAGGAAGGAAGGAAGGAAGGAAGGATAAGAAAAAAGAACGAAAGAATATGGATACCTAAAAGGAAGGAAAAAGAGAGGAAAGGAGATAGGAATAAATACAATGAGTGAAAAACGAAAAATACAGATGGCTAGAAAGAAAGAAAGAAAGAAAGAAAGAAAGAAAGAAAGAAAGAAAGCATATGGCTCGCTAAAAGAAAGGAAGGAAGAAATGAACGAAAGAACGAAGGAAGGAAGGAAGGAAGGAAGGAAGGAAGGAAGGAAGGAAGGAAGGAATTTAACGAAAGAACGAAAGAAAGAAGAAAGAATGAAGGAAGGAAGAAAGGAAGAAAGGAAAACAGGAATAAATATAAAGAGCGAAAAACGAATAAATACAGATGGCTAGAAAGAAAGAAAGAAAGAAAGAAAGAAAGAAAGAAAGAAAGAAAGAAAAAGAAATATGGATTGCTACAATGAAGGAAGGAATAAAAAAGAAAGAAATCTTAGATAGAAGAAATGTTGGCTAAAAGGAATGAATTGAATATGAATGGAAAGAAAGAAAGAAATTAATAAAAACGAAACTGAATATATATAGGGAGGGAAGGAAGAATAGAAAGAAGAAAAGGAGAATCTAAAAACAAAGAAAGAAAAGTGAATGAAGAAGTAAAAGGAAAGTAAAGAAATGAACAAAAGAAAAAAAGGGAAAAGTAGAAAGCAGTAACATAACCCTAGTTCCAAATACGTGAATGCATCTCAATTCTGGTAGAAAGTAGAATAAGTGACGACTGGTAAACTATTCATTCTAACAAGAATTCAGATGAAAAACCGAAAATTGAAGAACGTGAGGTAGTAAAGAAAGAACTGACAAAGAAGGGGTAGGAAAAAAACACGTCTTCCTAATGAGCAATAATCATCCTTCAACTCCAAGAACATTTTGAGCAACAACATGGCGAATAACAAATAGTATGTCTGCTAACAAGAACTGTCAAGAGTCGGTAATATAGAAAGAAGCGGAAAGGAAGAGGCGATAAACAGTTTCGGGTAAGAAACAGGTTCACATCATGGTTAATGAATATTTAGTAGCAATGCAACATGGGTAAAAAAAGAAGAAGAAAAGAAAAACATACCAGTAAATAGTGACGTTGAAAGGGAAAAAGAAATGACACTAACAAACAGTATATATATATATATATATATATATATATATATATATATATATATATATATATATATATATGGGTTGTGTTTGCGTGCATGGGTGTGTGTCGCTAATCTTAAATGCAATAAGCGGCAAAGTACTAATGGTTTTGAGTAAAAAATGAGTGGGGAATGGGAAGAGGGGAAGAGGGGAGTAAGAAAGGAATGATAACATGAGCGAAAGAAGAAAGGTGAATGCAAGCAGAGAAATTTTATGACATTCGATAGGGCGTCTTCATCTGAAATGTAAGAGTGTCAAGTCGAGCTTCTTTTTTTTTTAGGAAAAAGTGAGAAATTCTTTCCGTAAAAGGGTAACGCGAAGTAAAAAGAAACAAACAAAAGAGATGAATGGTATGAAGAAAGAAAGAAAGAAAGAAAGAAAGAAAGAAAGAAAGAAAATAATTATGGAAACGATAAGAAAGAAAGAAAGAAAGAAAGAAAGAAAATAATTATGGAAACAATAAGAAAGAAAGAAAGAAAGAAAGAAAGAAAGAAAGAAAGAAAGAATAATTATGGAAACAATGAAAGAAAGAAAGAAAGAAAGAAAGAAAGAAAGAAAGAAAGAAAAAATAATTATGGAAACAATAAAGAAAGAAAGAAAGAAAGAAAGAAAGAAAGAAAATAATTATGGAAACGATAAGAAAGAAAGAAAGAAAGAAAGAAAGAAAGAAAGAAAGAAAATAATTATGGAAACAATAAGAAAGAAAGAAAGAAAGAAAGAAAGAAAGAAAGAAAGAAAGAAAGAAAGAAAGAAAGAAAGAAAGAAAGAAAGAAAGAAAATAATTATGGAAACGATAAGAAAGAAAGAAAGAAAGAAAGAAAGAAAGAAAGAAATAATTATGGAAACAATAAGAAAGAAAGAAAGAAAGAAAAAATAATTATGGAAACAATAAGAAAGAAAGAAAGAAAGAAAGAAAGAAAGAAAGAAAGAAAGAAAGAAAGAAAATAATTATGGAAACGATAAGAAAGAAAGAAAGATAGAAAGAAAGAAAGAAAGAAAATAATTATGGAAACAATAAGAAAGAAAGAAAGAAAGAAAGAAAGAAAGAAAGAAAGAAAGAAATTAAATGGAAACAATAAGGAAAGAAAGAAAGAAAGAAAGAAAGAAAGAAAGAAAGAAAGAAATAAAGAAAGAAAAAAATAATTATGGAAACAATAAGAAAGCAAGAAAGAAAGAATAATTATGGAAACAATAAGAAATAAAGAAAAAATAATTATGGAAACAATAAGAAAGAAAGAAAGAAAGAAAGAAAGAAAGAAAGAAAGAAAGAAAGAAAGAAAATAATTATGGAAACGATAAGAAAGAAAGAAAGAAAGAAAGAAAGAAAGAAAGAAAATAATTATGGAAACGATAAGAAAGAAAGAAAGAAAGAAAGAAAGAAAGAAAGAAAGAAAAAATAATTATGGAAACAATAAGAAAGAAAGAAAGAAAGAAAAAAATAATTATGGAAACAATAAGAAAGAAAGAAAGAAAGAAAGAAAGAAAGAAAGAAAAAATAATTATGGAAACAATAAGAAAGAAAGAAAGAAAGAAAGAAAGAAAATTTTTAAAAATGTCGGTAAAATAACCTTCTAAGAATGAAGCGACAAATCGTATTTGTGATATAATGCGACCAAAGTAAAAATGGTTGAGAGAATAAATTTTTAAGGAAGGAATAGAAAGCAATTTAAAAGATTGAATGTAATGAAGAAAATGTGGAGAGAAAAAATAATTTAAAAAAAAATAAAGTGAACACGTGAAAGAAGGAAGAAAGGCCGGAAAAAAAGGAATGAACGAATGAAGAAAAAAACTAAAATAGAAAAGAGGGGAAAAAATGAAAAATAAAGAAGAGGAAGAAAAGAAGAAAGAAAGATTAAAGGAATTGAGGAAAGAATGAAGGAATGATTGGAAGAGTAAAAAGAATGAAGTGAGGAATGGATGAAGGAAAGATGAAAGGGAGGAATGAAAGAAAGGAAGGGTGGAAAGTTTAAAAGAACGAAGGAATGAAAGAAAAAATGGAAGAATTAAAGGAAGAATAGATAAAATAAGGAATGATCGAAAAACTGAAGGAAGGTTCGACTGAAAGAAGGAATGATGGAAGGAAAGAAAGATTTAAAGAAGGAGGAGATGAAAAAAGGAATGATAGAAGGACTTAATGGAGGAATAATGAAGAACTGTAGAGGAATTAAAGGAAGGAAGGAAGGAAGAAAAAGAAGGATGGAAGAATTTAAAGAATTAGGATGGTACGCAGAAATGACACAAAGTAGGAAGGAGTGAAAAAAAGAAAGGATAAAGGAATAAATATTTAAGTCTTTAAAGAAAGATTATTATAATGAAGAATAAAGACATAAACAAATTGAAAGAAAGAAGGACGGAAAGAAAGAAAGAAAGAAAGAAAGAAAGAAAGAAAGAAAGAATTATTTTAAGAATAGAAAGATGGAAATATTAGAAGGAAGAGTGCAAATAGGGAAAGAGTGAAAAAAAGCCTATTGAAAACAGAATGGAAGGAAAGAAAGAAAGAAAGAAAGAAAGAAATGAATTCATTTCTTTCTTTCTAAAGATTTAAAAACATGTTGAAATGAATGAAGATGTAGATGAATTGAAGGAAGGACTCGGAAAGATTAACAAATCGTGAATTATAAAAAAGAATGAAAAGATGGAAGGATGGAAAACAATTGAAGGATTTAAAGAAAATGAAAATAATGAAGGATGAAAATATAGATGAACTGAAAGAAGAGATGATGGAAAGGAAGAAGGATTTTAAGGAATGAAAGATGTAAATATTAGGAGGAGGAAGTGTGGAAATAGGGGAGGATTGAAAACAGGAAGGATGGAAAGTAGAAAAGATTGGAAGAAGGAAAAGTTGAAATATAGAAAAAAATGAATGAAGATTAAAATTTTTAAAGAAAGATGGAAATAATGAAATAGACGAATTAAAAGAAAAAAGGATAGAAATTAAAGATGGGTTTAAAGGATGGGAAGATGAAAAGGACTGAAAGAAGGAAGTGTTAAAAGAAAGAAAATGGAAATGAATGACGATTAGAAGATTTAAAGGAAAGATGGAAGGAATTAAGAACGAATATATAGACCAACTGAAAGAAGGTCTTCGAAAGATTAAAATATAGAAGGATTATCAGAAAGAATGAAAAGATGGAAGGTTTGAAGGAAAAATTAAAGGATTTAAAGAACGATGTAAATAGTGAAGAATGAAGACATAAACAAATTGAAGGAAAGAATAAAGCAAAGAAAGAAAGAAAAAAGGATTTAAAGGAAGGAAAGATGGAAATATTAAAAGAAAAAAAACAAGGAATGATTGAAAGAAAGAGTATTGAAAAAAAGAAAGGATTGAAAAAAGAAAAACTTAAAGAAGGAAGAGTTAAAAGAAAGAAAAGAGAAATAAATGAAGATTGAAGGATTTAAAGGAAGGAAAGCTGGAAAAAACAGAGAATGAAAATAAAGACGGATTCGAAAAAAACTCGGTAAGATTAACAGATAGAAGGATTAAAAGAAAGAAGAAAAAATATGGAAGGATAGAAAACGATTGAAGGATTTAAAGAAAAATGGAAATAGTGAAGGATGAAGATATTGGTGAATTGAAAGAAGAGAGGATGGAAAGAAAGAAGGATTTTAAGGAATGAAATATGTAAATATTCAAAGGAAGAATGGAAATAGGGGAGAATTGATAACAGGAGGGATATAAAGTAGAAAGGACTGAAAGAAGAATAAACTAAAAGAAAAAAGTTAAAAGAAAGAAAAGAGAAATAAATTAAAGAATTTTAGAAAAGATGGAAAGAATAAAGAATGAAGATATAGACGAATCGAAGAAAGAAATTGGACAGAAAAACAGACGATTAGAAGAAAAAAATGAAAAGATGCAGGAATTAATGAAACGAGGAGACTGAAAAGAATGAAAGGATGGAAGGATAAAAAAACGTGGAGAATGAAAAGAATGAAAGGATACAAGGATTAAAAGAAGGAAGAGAATGAAAAAAATGAAATGATGGAAAGATTAAAAGAACAAAGAAAATAAAAAAATAAAAAGATAGAGGATTAAAAAAAAAGGAGAATGAAAAGAATGAAAAGATGGAAGGATTAAAAGAACGAGGGGAATGAAAAGAATGAAAATATGGAAGGAGTAAAAGAATGAAGAGAATAAAAGAATGAAAAGATGAAAGGATAAAAAAAGGAGGAGAATGAAAAGAATGAAAATATGGAAGGATAAAAAGAACGACGAGAGTAAAAAGAATGAAAAGATGGAAGGATTAAAAGGATGAGGAGAATGAAAAGAATGAATAAATGGAATGATTAAAAGAAGGAAGAGAATAAAAAGAATGAAAAATAGAAGGATTCAAAGAACGAAGAGAATGAAAAGAATAAAGATGGAATGATTAAAAAGAACGAAGAGAATGAAAAGAATAAAGATGGCATGATTAAAAGAACAAAGAGAATGAAAAGAATAAAGATGGAATGATTAAAAGAACGAAGAGAATGAAAAGAATAAAGATGCAATGAGTAAAACAACGAAGAGAATGAAAAGAATGAAAATCAGGAAGAATTAAAAGAACGAAGAGAATTAAAAGAATGAAAATATGGAAGGATTAAAGAACGTGCATATAATGAGAAGAAAAATGGAGATTCGATTAAAAGATTGGAAATGGAAGAATGGAAAGAAGCGTGAATGAAAATGAAACGCTTTAGAAAGGGTAAAATTGAAAGATGGAAGCCGTGAAAGAAGGCTAAATTAAAAGCAAAGATGAAAAGAATAGAAAATAATATCAAGAATAAAGGACTGAAAAGTAGAAGGAATAGAAAGTATGGACAGAAGGACGGTTTGAAAGAAGTGTTTTCACGAATGAAAAGATACTGAAAGTTTTTAGGAAGGATGAATAGGTGGAAAGGAATCAAAACCTTCGGGTTTTGTGAAATTGTGAGTAGTTCCTCAGGCCAAATCTCTGAGGTAAAAAAAAAAATCTGAAATTGCAGATGCTAACGTTTCCTCATCGAGCTCTGAAGGGAAACGCTAGTACAAAGAAAAAGTTTGACAATTCTGCTGCAAACAATGTACATATTTCATTCAGTGGCTTGGCACATTGTTTGTACAAGGGAGCCGGGGAGAAAAGCCTGAAAAGGTAGGCAAGAAAAGAGGAAAAGAAGAGAAACGAACGACTGACAAAGCAAAAAATGGAGGTAGCTGTTATAAGGGTTAGGGATAGGGTTCGATGCAAGACAGTAAGAAATCAACACGTTTTCAATTATATAGACGAACAGATAGATAGATAGATAGATAGATAGATAGATAGATAGATAGATAGATAAAGAACATACTGTGATAGATAGATAGATAGATAGATAGATAGATAGATAGATAGATAGATAGATAGATAGATAGAGAACATACTGTGATAGATAGATAGATAGATAGATAGATAGATAGATAGATAGATAGATAGATAGATAGATAAGGAACATACTGTGATAGATAGATAGATAGATAGATAGATAGATAGATAGATAGATAGATAGATAGATAGATAGATATGAACAGACTGTGATAGATAGATAGATAGATAGATAGATAGATAGATAGATAGATAGATAGATAGATAGATAGATAGATAGATGACGGATGAACAGACTGATATATGGATACTGAACAGATAAATAATGAATAGACTGAGATAGATAGATAGATAGATAGATAGATAGATAGATAGACGGATGAACAGACTGATATATGGATACTGAACAGATAGATAGATAATGAATAGATAGATAGATAGATAGATAGATAGATAGATAGATAGATAGATAGATACGAGCCAATTGAGAAACAAGTTGAATAAGGGGAACCAACATTCTGAGACAAAGAAAAATACAGAATCAGCGAGAGATAGTGAGAAAGACATATATATATATATATAGAGAGAGAGAGAGAGAGAGAGAGAGAGGGAGAGAGAGGGAGAGGAAAAGAGAAAGAGGGTAGATAATAAAAGGTAAGAATTTGTCTCTTCTTGGGTTGAATAGCAGGACAGAATGGGTTTTGGCAACAAGTCTACCGCATAAAAAATGGCCACCAACTGCGGGAAAATCTTCTGCATAGTCAGTCGTGGATCGAAAGAGACATGATCACCCAAGTGCGTATCACGTATGGCAGTTCTCTGACTGACTGCACAGGGAATGAGAATTATATACCGCATTGATCGAAATAAAGGGTTCGGTTCGAAATTCCTCGCACTTGAAGAAAGCCGAAGAGTACAACGACCGAAACGTCTTGAACATGGCAATAAAATTGAGGACAGTAGAAAGATGGAGGTATGCGTGGTCTAACAAAAAAAAAAAATAGATTTAGAGAGTCGATTACAAATTCCAGCTGAGACAATATTGACTTCTAGAAAGGTCAGAATTATTTCATAAATTATAATAACAGGCCACACTGGGCACTCAAGTGTTATTTGGAAAGCAGTCTAGAGTTAGAACAATCTTAAATTCATAACCGTAGAGAAAACAACGAGAAATCATGCTTTTCGGAGACGAATCCACTGATTAAAAATATTAACAAACTTGGAAAACCCTGATCATCAAATTGTTAAAGTGCTTAGCACTTAGAATTTGATGATCAGAGTTCTCGTCCTGGGTTTAACGATAAACTACATCAGGCAGCAAGACCTCCAAATGGAGGTTTGAGGTTTTGGGAGATTTGAGTAAATTAAGACAGAAATATAAATTAATGGTATTCGAATTCGTCTTGAGATGAGTCTGGGAAAATTGGTGTCTGTAATTTTGTTTTGTGTATGTGTTATTTAGTAAACTGTCACTTAAATATGCTTATTGTGTTTGCTTTCTCTCCTAATGCCCTTTTTTTCTCAGAAACAACCTAAACGTGTTAAATCGATTAAGAACAGAATCCTTGAATTGTTAATGTGAATCTTTGAAGAGAAAGACAAATGTCGATGTTTTTGTTTCTTTTTCTAAAAGAACTGAAAAAAAAAAATGAAGACTGGTGTCAACACTCAGAAGCTTTGCTCTCCCTATGTTACTTGCTCTCTCAGTTTGTCAATTCGTTTTTATTATTAGGTTTTATTCAGCAACATTTTCTTTTGGCTGTCAGTCAGTTAATTGCTATAGATGATACCTGCTCGGGCGAGCATGTCTGAAAAGAGACATGTCTGACTGGGTAGAAGATTTTTTCCGCAGTCGGCTGCTATTACTTTTTCTATCTCTGGTTACCGAGCAAAACTATAGCACCCAATCTGTCCAGCTATTTAACCCATAGCTTGAGGGAGAAGCGACAGATTAATACCTTTCCTAAGGGCATTTGTGCGTAAGCGAATGGAACGAATTCAACTGGAATTTGAACTCGTTTCTTCGATTTCTTGCTCCGAGCCGATATCCACTGCACCACAACGCAAATTCATACGTTCACGGCTGGCGTTTGTGTTCTGGCGTTCACAGCTCCATAAAACCCATGGGAAAGACTTAGATCTCCCTAAGAAGCTTATATAATGGATGGCAATACAAGCAGTAGGCATCCGTTTATCTCGCGAGATAACGGTTGAACCCTGTTTGGTAAACATTCAATTATTGGTGGTGAGACTAGTCTCTCCTCTCCAGGGTGCATGCCTGAGAAATGGCATATGGAGGTCGTGCACTTCCCAGCCGTCTCGACAGTATCGACTGCACCCCAAGGGAATACATGTTTAGGCATTTGGGACCAGCTTGACTGCAGGAGTTGCCAGAAAGTTGTCAGTGTTGACAGCTAGCCTCTTTAGGGGCTCCACTCCAGATTTTCACTGGATTTACTTCCATAACCTTTTCATGAACATAAGGATGTTTCTTCTCCTTGATGAACTGACTGTGATTTTTCCTTTGCTAATTTTGCTACTTGATTTAGTTGTCAGAAGCTATTTGAGACTCGTGTCACATGAACAGGGAATATAAGGGATACGACAAAGACAAACATTACTAAGAGCTGCAAAAGATAGAAAGTTGTGCAGATCAATGATAGCCAACACCCGTAAATGACACAGAAGCTTCAGGATTAATCATGGAGGTCAGTGTTAATAAGGTTTAACTTTCGCTTAAATTGCCACCATTGAAGCTCAGTAAAATATTTCTCCGTTATAGGTCATATGAAGCTAGTAAGGATACCTTCGACAATTCGAATTTCATTTGAATTCATTGCATTCACATCACACACAAATACCCTTGCAAAAACTATGAATCCGTCGTTTCTTGCCTTCAACTATTTGTTAACTAGCAGGACAGATTGGGTTTTTATAGCCTTGGTTGGCTACCACAGAAACTAATGGCAAACTACTGCGGAAAGATCTTCTGCCCATTCACCCAAACGTGTACCAAGTATGACACTTAACTGACTGAATTTGCTACAATTGACCACCAGTCAAGGGGGTCCTAGTTACAACAATAATTAAGAGATGATTCAATGCTCCTCAAAACCTCTGGATCTCAATCTTTACTGCCTTGTTATGTCCTGGTGTCCTGCCTTGTGTCCTGGTGTCCTACCTTGTTATGTCCTGGTGTCCTGCCTTGTGTCCTGGTTATCTTCATAAGCAGGACACACTGACATATAGGATGGTTAAGGTTACATAATAGGTCAAGCTTTCAGATGAACGGTTTTTAAAGCAACGAAAATTGTCGGAAAGTGAAGATCTTTAAAATAAAACGGATGCCATGAATTAAACCTTCCTTTTGACCCTATTCTTTTACTGGTAGAAATATCCATGTTTGCCAAACAATCAATCAAGCTATTCCAACTATTTTAAGGAACAGTGAACGTCACAAACTAGACTGGAATTTGCACCCACCGATTTCACTCGCCAGGTTCGTAACTGCTACGCTACCCACACAATATACAGTGTTTAAGCTACAATAAATAAATTAAAATTTCATTGAGTTATTACTTAATATTTTCGTTAAATATCGTATATTAAGCACCCAAGAAAATAACGAGAAAAAAATTAAAAGATAATATTTACTTTTCGGACTTGTTAATATAAATTTAATTTACAATTGAGCTGGTTAGATGTAGCCGTAATTTCTGTGCTAACAATTTCTTTTCTTGCACTTTTCGCTTGTGGAACTCCCATCTAGTTGCATACTTTATAGCTAATTTTAATCTGCAAAAATTTACTTTCAATCGCTATCTAGTGTCCTACTGATTACTCTTTCCCCTTCCCACTGATTATTAATGTTTCTGTTCCTAATTCTTCCAGAGCCTGTAACCCCTTGCGTCTTGCGTAGGGTGATATCGGTTTTTAAAAAATAATTGATAAAAAAGGATCAAGAATAAAAGAAGAGAAAAAGAATAAATGATTTAACTCCGCGAATTTACTTGTGCCAAGCCCTTTGTTTAAACATCAGTTAGCATTTAGACTAAAGAGCTTTTAATGGTACTTTTCTCAGTCAGTCCGCAGTAATTGAGTGACTTTTGTACTGTGTGTTGTGCAATTAAAAAAATTCTTGTCTATTCGAGCAGATGAACACGCCATCGTTGACGTGGGCGGCGAGCGCGACTGAATTGAGAGCAAACCAATATTTCTATTTGGTTAATGACAGATAAAGTGATGTTTGCTTTCTTTTGTCAAGACGATTTTGAAGAGCAGAGGATTGGAGGAAATAATTTCCACTCATTTATATATATATACTAGCGATGATACCCAACATTGTGAGAGCAATTTCTCTTTCTCTTGATCCTTTACGCTACATAATCATCTTTTTGTATGAGAAATCTGTGTATGATGTCAATTAATAATTACTTCGTTTGCACCGCGACGTGGTGTAATGGTTAACAATCTGGTCTCGCGTAAGCAATTAACACTGAATAGTGATCTCACTGAGTACTTTTGTCCTTCTACCGCATCTAGGAGAAATGTCGACTGCATATAATTAATACATCACTCAATAAGTCCTGGACCTGACATATAGATGATGCCACTAAAAAAAATCCATTTGATTTTTATGCAGTACTAACCTTCAAATGGCACGTGACAACATTTGGCCCAATCGAATTATTAGTTTAGAAATTACAGTTATTTAAGTGAAGCTACTGTTGTAAATTTTCAAAACAATGGAAAAATCCGAATTTCGTGTGTTGATAAAGCATTGCTTTCTAATGGGGTAAAAATGCTGTTCAAGCTTGATCAGTATTATTCAGTCTCTGCTCCGTCGGAAACAACGGTTAAGAGGTGGTATGCTGACTTTAAACGCGGTCGTACAGACACAAATGATGCTGAACGCCCAGGTGGCCCATAATCGGCAGTTGTCCCGGAAAACACCAAAAACATCCACAAACTCGTTTTAACCGATCAAAAATTTGAGGTTGCGTCATATAGCAGAGGAGTTGAACATATCAGAAGGCAGTGTATTCACCATTTTGCATGAACATTTGTCAACGAGAAAGCAGTATTCAAAGGGGGTGGTGCGTTTCCTTCCAGTCAATCAAAAACAACAATGCGTGGACGATTCATAGCGTTGTTTGCAACTGTTTCAAAGCCAAAAGAAAGTAATTTTGCGTAAATGTGTGACAATGAATGAAACATGGACCCACCATGTTACTCCAGAGTCAAATCGACAGCCAGCTGAGTGGACAGATGAAAGCCGTCCCAAGTGACCAAAGACGCAAACATCAGCAGGCAATTATTTAGCCTCCGTATTTTGGGATCCTCAAGGTATTTTGTTCACCAATTACCTTGAGAAAGAAAGAATCATCAAAGAATCATCAATAAGAATCATCAATAGGATATTACATAGCATTACTGGGGCATTTGAACAAAGAAATCGACAAAAACGGCCACAAATGAAAAAGAAAAAAGTGATCTTTCACCAAGATAACGTAACATATCACAAGTAGCTCGCAATGATGGCAAAACATGAATTGTACTTCAAATTGCTTCCACATCCACCCTATTCTCAGGATCTGGACCCCAGCGACTATTGGCTGTTTGCAGACCTCAAAAGAATGCCTCAGGGAAAGAGATTTGGCCCCAATGAAGAAGTGATATCTGAAACTGAGGTGTAGTTTGAGGCCAAAAACATTTCTTTAAAAAAGGTATCGAATTGTTAGAGAAGCGTTGGACTCAGTGTATCACCCTAGAAGGAGACTATGTTGATGAATTAAGTCGAATTTTGCCTAAAAGTTGTTGTTTTATTAGTTAGATCCGGAATTTATTGACTGATGTGTTAGCTGCTATTCACAATAGTATTTTTTTTAGAATAAATTAGTATGTAGGAGATGTGAGGAGAAGGATGACGATGCGAATTGCTTCTTTTTTAATCGAAATCACCCCATGCAAGGTAGTAAGGCTACTAAGACACTGGGGCTAACTGGCTGTTGAAGAATTAGAAACCAGAAACATTACTAAAGGGCAATAACAATAGAAGAGTCATCAGGAAGACAACAGATAGCAATTGACATTGCATATAATCTCTTGAAGATCAAAGTTAATCTGATTGAAAGGGGCTAAATGAAATTTCCACAAGCAATTTACAGTTACATCTAGCCAACTCAACCGTAAATTGATGAGATATCGACGCCAGTCTAGTACGGCACTTAAATTTTTAAAAGTCTGTGTACCATAGTGAAGAGCTCATTCAGACAATTACCACAAAAATATTTATATAAAGGGCACCGGAAGTCAAATTAGAAAAGCGACTGAAGCCGAGACTCCAGACCAGAACCAATAAAATTGCTGAATCTTTTGATTTTATCAATAATTTCGAAATAACACCGTACCATATGTGGCATCAGTATTCTAAGCATGGATGAATAATAGACTTGTAGATATGTCAGATAGATTCTGGAGAGAAAAATTGTCTATCATGAAACCAACATTCTTAGCAGTTGACTTAGCAATGAATTCAATGTAGTCTTTTAACTTAATGTCAGCCGAGAATTTTGAACTGAGAAAAATTGTCTAGCATAAAACCAACAGTTTTTAGCAGTTGACTTAGCAATGAATTCAATGTAGTCATTTAACTTAATGTCAACCGAGAATTTTGAACTAAGAAAAATTGTCTATCATGAAACCAACATTCTTAGCAGTTGACTTAGCAATGAATTCAATGTAGTCTTTTAACTTAATGTCAGCCGAGAATTTTGAACTGAGAAAAATTGTCTAGCATAAAACCAACAGTTTTTAGCAGTTGACTTAGCAATGAATTCAATGTAGTCTTTTAACTTAATGTCAGCCGAGAATTTTGAACTGAGAAAAATTGTCTATCATGAAACCAACATTCTTAGCAGTTGACTTAGCAATGAATTCAATGTAGTCCTTTAACTTAATGTCAGCCGAGAATTTTGAACTGAGAAAAATTGTCTAGCATAAAACCAACATTCTTAGCAGTTGACTTAGCAATGAATTCAATGTAGTCCTTTAACTTAATGTCAGCCGAGAATTTTGAACTGAGAAAAATTGTCTAGCATAAAACCAACAGTTTTTAGCAGTTGACTTAGCAATGAATTCAATGTAGTCTTTTAACTTAATGTCAACCGAGAATTTTGAACTGAGAAAAATTGTCTATCATGAAACCAACATTCTTAGCAGTTGACTTAGCAATGAATTCAATGTAGTCCTTTAACTTAATGTCAGCCGAGAATTTTGAACTGAGAAAAATTGTCTAGCATAAAACCAACATTCTTAGCAGTTGACTTAGCAATGAATTCAATGTAGTCTTTTAACTTAATGTCAACCGAGAATTTTTAACTGAGAAAAAAAAAAGAATTTGTTAGATATAAAGACAGATAAATATTGTCTGAATAGAGTTATTCTCTTAGAAAATGGAATTTTTCCTATGCGATCAGTCTCCAAATTATTTTTTCATCAGAATCACTTCATAAATATTTTGTGGTGGTTCGGTGTTTCTCTTCACGACTCTCATATAAAATTAACAAGAAGGAAAACTTGAAATGACGAAGAATAAAAAAGTGAATAAAATAGTGAAACTTTCAATTTAATCAACTGGACATAGAATATCAATGCCTAGCAAAGAAAAAAATTCTTTTGAAATCACTGGCAATATCAAAAGGTGAACAAATAGATCTGCTTTATTCTATTTGTTATTTTCTTACCTTGGATTCAATAAGAATTAAACCAGAAACATCCAAATAGACCTTGAACATGTCTCTCAGGCATAGAATTAAACCCTTTCTTTAATTGTCAAATCAATAACACTTGTATGTTTCAATATACACTAAATTGTTCTACTCTGTTGAGGATCAAAAATAGAATTTGAGTAATGTACTTTAATTTAAAGCAAAAGAGAGAATATTTTGTCTTATAAGTGTTGTTGGTTGGTTGTTTTATAGCATATCAAGCCTCGGCGGGTCATTTGTTGCCAACTAATTTTTATTTATTTATTTATTTCTGGTAATACCTTTTACTTTCAGCAATTTATTGTTTTCTTTTTTTTATAAGTTTTTTATAAGTTTTTTATAAGTTTTTTATAAGTTTCTGTGTCTAGTAATACTTTTTTAAATTTTTTTTTTTTAATTTAAAGCAAGAGAGAATATTTTGTCTTGCAAATGTACTATGTCTTTTCTTTATAAATTATGCTTTCTAGCCAACTTCAATCTGCAAAAATTTAAATGTAATGTCAATCCATAGCTACTGTTTTCATAGTTACTCTTTTTTCTTCCCTCTCATTATTAATGTTTCTGTTTCTAATTCTTCCACACCCTGTAACACCTTGTGTTTTAGTGGCGTTACTGCCTTTCATGGGTGGTGACGTTTAAAAAGAATAAAAGTAAAAAAGATCAAGGTTTAAAAAGAAGAGTGTTGTGGATTTCGGATGAGGAACTGTACAAAATAATAAACAACTAAAACAGATATGAAGATAGAAAAGTATGTTATATTGAACGGAATATACAAACTGGAACGCGTGTTAGTCAATTCAGGAATACTGTTAGTAGAAATAAATATAAACAAATCTTGAAGTGAAATAGTATGTCCGGTAACTTATTCTAGCTGAGCTAGTCTGGTCTCTAGGTAACTTCGGTACCTGTCGGAACTCTTCGATAACTGTAACGGATCTCTACGATTACTCTCCACGATAAACCTGCAACTACAACTGAGATTCCAGATTCACTGTTCTCTCTATGGCAAGAGCATATGTACATTTAGTCGAGTTCATTATTATATACAAAAAGGGGAGATCCCACAACAGAGAGAAATTAAATAATGTTTGTTAAGAACATTTCATCTAACTCCACGGATTTACTTGTTTCAAGCCTTTTTTCTAAACATCAGATAGAATATTGAAACTAAAGGGCTTTAAATAGTACAGTTTTTCCTCCAGTCAGCATTAACTGAGTGACCCTTGTATTGTATATTGTGCAATTAAATGTCCGCCTATTCAAGCAGACGAACACGGCATCATTAATATGGGCGCCAGCGAAGCTGAATTGAGAGCAAACCGTGAAAACAAAATTATTGATCCTCTTGAAAATCCCTCGCAGTCTACACTGGATAGTCTCATGGGTGTCATACAGACTGTAATTTCTGCAGCTATAGCTTAGTCCTCACCAAACGAAATGACCAGGTCTAGCTTGCAAAACACGAGCTTTTGTTTCCAACTAAGTTTCCTAAAAGCAATTTGGCCATAGAAGGATGACGTAATAGAACTCAACTCGTGAGTGCATGTCTGCTCACCTGCTCCACATACCAAATTCCAACAAGATCTTGAGGTCATCAGGAGAGAATGCGCACCATTTCGGGACCTCCCTCTTGACGGTTGATGATGTTCTGCGCACCGGCCCCACTCACTGAAGGGAAGCTTCTCTTTTTGTTTCAGCTGGTGATGTAGCATGCATTCAATTTTCGCTATCGAATCATCACAAGAATTTCATGTAGTGACAACGAAATTCCGAATTAGCAAATTGTTTTGTAAGTTTTCATCAAAAGATAACACTTAGGCAAATGTATTCCTGAATAGTCTTCTGGGACCTCCGTCAGTTAAGGGTCATACGTGAGATACGATTGGGTGATCATGTCTCTTTCGGCACATGACTGAGCAGAAGATCTTCCCGCAGTAAGTTATCATTAATTTTTGCGGTAAACTGATTGCTAACCAAGGCTATAGAACGCAGTCTGTCCTGTTATTTAACCCAAAGCCGGAGAGAGAAGAGATGGATTAATACCTTTCATAAGGGTATTTGCGCGTAAGTGAATGCAACCAGTTAAGATGAAATTTGAACTCGGCTCTCCTATTTCTCGTTCCAAACTCTATCCACTGAACCACAACGCACATCGTTACTTTAATTAAGTGATTAGCATAAAATTTTCCCCCAGTGATGTTTTTTTATCTTTTAAATGCACCGCCTATTCAGAAAACAAGCTGGTCTAGATCTCCACGGCTTCCTTCTTAATATTTGTTAATTGACCTGAATTCTTTGAAACGATAGGAGTATGTTTTCTTGTTGTCTTCTCCGTGATTTTGAACTTGACCTAGACTGGCTTCTATCAAATTCCAATAATTGAGAGCTCTGTACATTCTAATATATAACCCATGATTTATGTGAATAAGAGGGATTCATCACTTTTCTCTATCATTTTCTTTCTTTTTTTATTTTGTATTTTGATATTATTCATGCAAGGATATGAACGGCTATGTTTACGGCAAGGAACATGGATCAAGTGATTCCGTGATAATTCTGAAAATAAAATGACACGGTGTCTGTGTTTAGGATTTCGGCTGACGTGATGGTTTCTGACATCGGCAGATGTGTGGGTGATTAATTATTGTCCATCCTACACCCTCTTTCCCACAAATGAAACGTCGCTAGCCTCAAGCTACTCGACCACTATTTCCATGTTCCGGCTAGCTTCTGGGTTGGTAAGACTAAATTAGTCCCACCAATCCAGATTTTCACAGTAGTTTCTCGCTATTCGGTCGCTATTTTCATATTTTGGCTAGCTTCTAGATTAGTAAGACTAGCTTAGTTCTACTAATCCGTACCTTCACCATAGTTTCTCGCTAGTCGATCGCTTTTTTCTTTTTCTGTTTAGCTAGTGGATTCGTGAGACTAGATTAGTTCCACTAATCCGGTCTTTTACAGTAGTTTTTCGTTACTCGGTCTATACTTTCATATTCTGGCTACCTTCTGGATTGGTGAGACTTGATTAGTTCAAGCAATCCGTATCTTCACATTAGTTTCTCGCTATTCACTCGCTATTTTCATGTTCTGACTAGCTTCTGGATTGGTGAGACTAGATTAGTTCTTCCAATCCGGACTTTTACAGTCGTTTCTCGCTACTCAATAGCTATTTCTACGTTCTATCTAGCTTCTTGATTGAGGGGACTAGATTAATTCTTCCAATCCAGACTTTCTCATATAAGACTCGCCACGCATTTTACACAGGTTCGAATCATCTACATTCATTTTTAAGACTTCACTTGAAGTGCTTCGTCCTAGACTGCGACTTTGTGGAGCAAAATCTCGATCGCTGCGATCGTAACCTCTTTAAGTGTAGGGCCAACCGTTATATATCATACATATCCTTATAACGTGCACTTTTGAAACCTTCTTTTTATGCTTTACAAAACTTTATTCAGTAACCCTCTACCTTAGGCGATTCTTGAGCCTTGTATTTGTTGTAAAATAATATTAAAATTTATGCCATAGTATTCTGGGTGTATCTCTGCATATAGCTAGGACCACCAATGAACGTTGATGGAAGAACAGTTGATTCAGACTTTGTGTACATAAACCGTTCAATGCTGCATTAATTTGATGAACATAGCTTTTAACTCTACGTTTTGGTTGGTTGCGTCTGTTTTATCCCAGCCTTTCCGTTTCCGTTTCCGGTTTTGTATGCGATTCAATACGGAATAGATGAAAACCTGGCCAATATTTGCGTATATGATCGGGTTCTGCTTTAAGATCATAAGTGTTTGTGTATGTAATTAAGTTTTTAAAATTGTTTCTTCATCTTCTGGTACTCCAGAACGTGGGCGATCAAAATTCTATCCTCTTTAGTTTTGCGTTTGTTTTTGACAATCCATCAAACTCTCTTATCTGCCGTTCATTCACACATGTTACACACTGTTTCCCTCTGTCTCGTTTATCGACAATATATTATTGTTTTGGAGTAGTTTTCGCACTGAAAGTTATAATCGTGCTACGTTGGTTGCTAATCGACTTAACGTACCCAAAATGTTAGGAACTTGGTAATCTTCCACTGTAAGCTGACTCCTTAGTATTCGGCTAACTGCCTTAGTGAAACTATGTTCAAACTGGAACTAACTGATAGTTCTACTGAACTCCAATAGAACTCTAAAGAACTCTCTAGAACTCCTAAGAGTAGCTTGATGCATTACCGCTTAGGAATACTAAGAGCTGTAAACTTCGGTGTGCAGCTGGTGTAAAGCTGGTGTAACTGATCCGAATCCTTAATCGGTGAACCGAGTTTCAATTCCTAATAGATTCAGTTACCTTAAGTGCAAATATATTTGGAAAAAGTATGAATGCACCTCTTCTTCTCCCAGCTATGGGTTAATTAGTAAAACTTGTATCCGTAAATAATTATCATCTCCAAAAAATCTTACATTCTAAAAATACTTTCTGACTTTAAAAAAAGACAAATCGATTAATCAAAAACCAGAAAATATATCCTATGAGTGTCAAATTTTCCAAGTCCTCTTTCCTCATTATGTGCCCTATAAATTTCTACCTTTCTTTCTGATTAAAAATAATTGTCCTTTTTGCTTATATTTTGATTAAAATTTTCTCTTTGCTCATATACTCTGCTTCTGACATTTTCAGCATCCTTCTGTAGAAATACATCTCCGTTACTTCAAGTCTCTTCTTCATCGTTGAGGAAATTGTCGAGCATCCACTATCATATAAAATTATTGGTATTTCGTTGCCGTTCAACAGTCTTTCTTTCTTTTTTTCAACTAAATTTCCCATTTCTTGATACTTTTTTTTAGCTTTTGGAAAACATTATATTTATTTGCTTAATTTGACATCCCCAATTTACATTTCGCATCTTGGGGTTGTTCGGTTTGCTTCCGACTGCAATTGATAACTGAAGGGAAGAGACGGACTAATACCTTTCCCAATGGTATTTGTGCGTAAGTGAATGGAAGGGACTTAACTGGAATTCGAACTCGGCACCCCGATTTGTCGTGCCGAGTCGATATCTAGTGCACCACAACGCGCATCATTTTCTTGAGAACATTACAGCAATTTTCATTTTGTGTCTCTGCCAACAACACGGTTTCATCTGTATATCTTATGTTGATCAGTTTGTGCCCACCAATAATAAATCCTGATAAAACTTCTAGTTCACTTTCAATTTTTTTTTTCTTTTGTAGAGCTATAATGGTAAAAATATTTCCTAACTAACAAATGACCAATACGTATTCCTAAAATGTGATATATAAATATTTTATACCCTGGTGTTGACAAAACTCACTCGAAAAAAAATTAGTGACATTTTTTGCCTCATAATAATCACGCCGACCTGAAACTGTTATGAATAGGAATTGGAAATCATACTCACTCCTTTTCACTGCCACCACGTGGTGTTAAAAGCACAACACATGTAGCCTAAAGTGACTACTTTTATTGTTCTTAATTTGGAAGATTTACCGAATATATTTAAAGATATTTTTGAAGGTACAGAACATGATAATAGATATGAAAGTATCAAGCTGAATACTATTAGGCATCTTAAAAACGAACCAACCAGTTTCGCTCCCGCTCTTCAGGCTTCATCGGGAGATTAACTCAAATTAAAATAAATTATGGAATGAATGAAAAGGAAAGAAAGAGAAGAAAAAATGGAGTGAATGAAAAAAAAAATGGAATGAATGAAAAGGGAAGAAAGTGGATAAAAAAAAGTATATACATATGTATATAATGTGAACGGGAAAGAAGTGCTAGAGGCTAACGATAACAAGTCCCAGCAAACATTCACGCTGTTTACAGAGGGAAGGTTTGCGGCACCTGATATACAAAGATTTCAGCACTCTTAAATGAAATAAAGAAATTTAAGAGTGCTTTAGTTTATATATATATATATATATATATATATATATATATATATATATATATATATATAGTTAGGTATTTTTACAAATCCATTGATAATACGGTATTTCGCGGTCCCGGCCGCTTTTCAAACCCAAATTCATACAATAGTGAATGTCTTAAATTTGTCCAGAAGAAGTCACGTGGAAAAAGGGGGAAGAAGAATAAACATTAGAAAGAGAAAAAAGAGAGAAGAAAAGTTAGACTAACAGAATAAGAGGAGGGGGTTTAACTTAAGTTATTTGATTCCATCTATGGGCAACGTCTCTAACCTAGATATACAAAATCTTCGTTGGTGAAAGAGTTGAACTTTAACCCGATCTGCTCGTTGACCGTTTTAGATATATGATATTAGTTTGGAATTTAAAACTTAGGAGTTTAATTTAATCATAATGTGGTACCAAAGAAATTAAAATCTAGAGACCTAGAATTAATAATAATTAAGGATTAAAAGATTAAAGGATTTTAGAAATAATAGACTATAATAAACTCTAAAAAATATTAAAAGAATTTAAAAAATAAAATGAACCATTAAATAGTATAATAAAAAATACGACCTTTTTAAAGGTGAGTGAATAACTAAGAATAAGTCATGCATAATTGTAATATTACTAATCTAAACTTATTTATAAATGGAACTTTGTGTGTGTGTGTGTGTGTGTGTGTGTGTGTGTGTGTGTGTGTGTGTCTGTCTGTCTGTCTGTCTGTGTATCCGTTACCTATAGACTCCGAAATGGGTGAACCGATTTTCTTGAAAATTTACACAGTTGTACTATAACCGTCAGCGAGTGTTCTTAGCTAGGTTTATGCCGAGATACCCCCGGTAAATATTAAAAATTGATAATCGAAAAACTCGGGTTATAGAAGGAGTGGTCCGATTTTAATCAAATTTGATGCACTCATAGACAAAGACATAAGAAACGATATTCAGAAATTTCAAGGTTGCATTTCTTACAATAGTGCAGAAAATCGATAATATATATATATATATATATATATATATATATATATATTAAAGGCCAGATGTTTGTGTGTGTGTCTGTTTATTTGTCTGTATGTCCTTTATACAAATCCAAAATTTTTATTCGATTCCCACCAAACTTCACACAAATATTCTTTAGGCTTCTGGTCAGGTTATGGGCAATATATTTTTTCCAATTTCTCCCTGATATTGGAACTTGATACCTCGATATCCAATCAGGTCTGATCAAATCAGGATTTCAGCCCTTTTACCGTGGTTCTTGCTGCAGAATCTGCTCTAACTTGGTAAAATTATAGTTTTTAGACTTAAACATTAGTAGATCTTCCCAGACGACTCATTTTTCCCGATATCGGAAATCGATACCTCCGATATTCTATCGAATCCGATCAAAAAACGATATTCAGCCATCAATATAGCTCATTTTCTCCAGTTTTACTCCCGATGGGTACCATAAGTTTTAATGGACTTACTTGGGTTAGTTAATCATTGTATGACTTATTTGACTCCAATATTGGAAATCGATACCCCGATATCCTATCAGTTTTTAAGCCCTTTTATTTTAGTTTTTGCTTCGGGTTTGGCTCTAAGTAGGTATAATTGTAGTTCTTAGTCTCAGCCATGATATCATTTACTCAGAGGACTTATTTAGCCTTCAAAATTCAGTTTATTTGATAGTGATACCAGGAAATCAAAATTTGACTTACATCCATTTATTTTTCTTTCAGTCTACGGTTTCGCTTTAACTGGAAACAACTATTGCTTTTTTAGTCTTTCGTGCCAACGTCCAAAGAGTTTGAGCTCCATGACCATGGATTAGTTTTAAAGCTTTCATTTCACTTTCAAGGTGGCTAGTTAATCCTCATTGCAGACGGCTGCTCAGGCACACTTGTGTTTGTTCAACACACAAAGAGAGACCACCTGTGGTTTATACTGATGAGCGGACATTCGTTACAATATCTGGGAAAAACAATCTGAACAAGGCCAGGACGTTCGGACCATCAGTCATGGTGTCTTGTGACTGCGAGCAAGTACAACCATCGACGACCCCTCAAAAGAAAGCCGTCTACACAATTTCACACACAAGGCTTGAGTCAACCCGTGCTAGGGTTTTCAGACACTTTCCAAAGGTAACATACGCTAGGCTCGTGCCCCACCCTGTCCGATGACATCAAGAAATCACCTTCCTGAAAAATCGACCATCGTGACCCCGGTCTCATGGTCAGAAAGCAAACGTTGTAACCACTCAGCCACGCAGAACAAACAACAATCTATATGCGGAGACGACACAACAGAACAACAGTCGCCAAACACATTTTTCGGGTGACAATCGCCGGTCGAAAAGTAGAAGTTGGTAGTAGAACCACGGACCTCCAGTCACATAACCATTTTCAACTTCATATATTGTCACGACGATATTTTGTAGCCCCAGATTCTTAAAAATTTCACATCGAAGACTATTCACATCTTGCCAAATATACATTCACGGTGGATACCTTGGTAGTGTAATGATTAGCGGATGTATGGGTCATGGTTATTGGGTGCGTAACACTTCAGAACGTAGGAGATCATGTGCCGTGTCCCAACACTAATTCTTGTCCTGTTCATCGCTTAATAAATTTTGTATTTTTGTTATCTCAGACACCTTGCTTCGCTGTCCATTTACTCAAACTCTCTTAGTAGGTTGTGCGTTGTTTGCCTCTGTCCCTCTTGCCATCAATCTGTCCTAATTTTTGAAGCCTCTTTCCAAAAGATTTCAACTGTCTCCTCCTGATGTTAAAAATATTTTCTTTTTGTTTCCATTTTCTCTAAAACCTAGTTGTTGCTCATATGTTTCATGATATTCTCAGCATCATTCTGTAGAATTACATTTCTGTTATTTCAAGTCTCTTCTTCATCTTTGAGGAGGCTTACGGCCTATCACATTGAATACACCGGTTCTCGCTCGATCACCGAAGTTAAGCAACATTGAGCCTAGTCAGTACTTAGATGGGTGACCGCTTGGGAATACCAGGTGCTGTAAGCGTATAGTGACGGATGTGTGTGCTTACGGCCATATCACGTTGAATACACCGGTTATCGCTCGATCACCGAAGTTAAGCAACGTTGAGACGTTGAGCCTGGTCATTACTTAGATGGGTGACCGCTTGGGAATATCAGGTGCTGTAAGCGATTAGTGACGGATGTGCGTTGTGGTGCAGTGGATATCGGCTCGGAAAGAGAAATCAGTGAACCGAGTTCGAATTCCAGCTCAATACCCTACATTCACTTAAGCACTGGTACCCTTGGGAAAGGTATTAATCCGTCCTTTCCCTCCAGTTATGGATTAAGTAACAAGGATAAAACTTAGTGACCCTGCCCTTAAAAACAAATCCCAATGAATCTTGATACACAAAACTTATAGAAAAAAAAACAATATATTGTTGAAAGAAAACGGTATTACCAGTAATAAAATAAATAAAGTTTCGTTGGCAATAAATGACCCACCGAGGTTGATTTGCTATAAAAACAAAACAACCAACTAATCATCTTTGAGGAGATTGGCCAGCATTCAGTGCCATATAGAAGGACCAACAGTCCAGTCCTCTTCTTTTTCATTTCTAACAGTTTTTTTCGTTTCTCAATACACTACTCAACTTTTGGAAGGCACTTTTTGCTATCCCAATGCACCTTTGGATTTCAGTGCCCAACTTTCCGTCCCCTGTCAAAACACTTCCCTGATATCTAAATTTCTGTACTTGCTTGATATTGGTATCTCTAATTTGTAATTGAAATGTTACGCTGTTGCAGATAACAGCCGAGGGTCTTGTGCATGGCTTTCATTATCTCGTTTTTAAAAATGCCCAGCCTCTTAGATGCCGATGGGATAATAAAACTTCGTTTTTATTATCAAATTAATATCTTGTCGTCCCTAATAAATTCATATTTCCAATGTCATTTGCATCAGTGATGATTTGAAGGTCATCACGTGATGGTTTTCTTTCTGGAAGAATGCTTGCAGTAATAAGAACAAATGTCTCACATCTGGTATATTTTGGTAATGCAGTCATGAGACCTCCTCATGAAAATATATTTGTAGGAATTTAGGTTCTTCATAGACAATTCGAAAAAGAGAACCATGTTGGATTTGTATTATTCTTTTTTTCATCATTTCGCCCCAGGCAAAGCGTTAAAGTCGCAAGGAGATACTGAGTGGAAAAATGAATGAGAAAAAGTTGAGGAGAGACATTTCATTTTAAAAACCAGCATTCAAGGAGTCAAACGATGATTAACGTTGCATTTACATTTATGAAGCTTACGGCCATATCACGTTGAATACACCGGTTCTCGCTCGATCACCGAAGTTGAGCCTGGTCAGTACTTAGATGGGTGATCACTTGGGTGCTGTAAGCGATTAGTGACGGATGTGCGTTGTGGTGCAGTGGATATCGGCTCGGAAAGAGAAATCGGTGAGCCGAGATCGAATTCCAGCTGAATACCCTGCATTCACTTAAGCACTGGTACCCTTGGGAAAGGTATTAATCCGTTCCTTCCCTTCAGTTATGGCTTAAATAACAGGGTAGGACTTGGGGCCCCTGCCCTTATAAACAAATCCCAATGAATCTTGGTACTCAAAAAGAAAAAAAAGTATTACTAGACACAAAACTTATATAAAAACATCAATAAATTGTTGAAAAGAAAAAGGTATTACCAGCAATAAATAAATAAAATTTAGTTGGCAATAAATGACCCGCCGAGGTTGATTTGCCATAAAACAAAAACAACCAACCAACCAACCAACATTTATGAAGATCTTACGGTTAAAGCTAGCAATTTCTTGTAATTTCCTTTCTATGTCTGCTATCAGCACTATATCATCTGTGTACCGTATGTTATTCAAATTGTGGCCTCCGATGACAAATCCTGGCATAATCTCCTCAAAATAGCCTCGCTGTACAAGTTGAATAGATCCGATGAAAAGACACATCCTTGTCTTACGCCCCTTTCTTTCTATCTTTGTACAGAAATTCGTTACCTGTCTGTATGCAGGATGTTTGCTGCCAGTAGAGATTCTTGCTTGCTCTTATGTCTTTCCCAAACAAGTCCAGGCTGTTCATAGTGTTTAGTTGCTACCGAGGACAGTGATATTTATTTTGGTCTATACAAAAATGTGACACAAAGTCAAAAAGGGGAGATAGGAATGGCTAATATTCATATTATCTTTTCTCCATCTTTGCTAACCTCAGTCACTAACCCAGACAAACTGTAATATTTCTTACATCAAAACTGCACATTCTCACTTACCATACTTACACCAGCCACCATAATACCTCAGTGATTCTATGAAAGTTCTTACTAGCCTCCATATGTACAAATTGTACCATAGAGAAAAATTCACCTGACCAATTACCACGAAAGTATTTATAAAAAAAAAAAAGCTGTTCTATCAAGGAAGCTTTGCGGCTAATTGTGTCACCATCGTAGTAAGAAAATGCCTAGTTTCCATCGGCTTTCTTTACGTCATCTAGTTTGGGTGTATAGTACTTAGCATCTTTTTGGTTGATTGCTTTCAAGGTAAAATCTCGTTATGCAATGATACCCGCGAGAAAATAAAGTGTTGTAAAGTAAAATGGTTACTGAATGAGAAATAACCAAAATGGAAGTTGAAAAATAAAATAGTAATCATTATAACATCTACAAAACACAATACTCGGCAACTACGTGAGGTCGATAACCACTGCTAGTGGTGAACTGCTAGACATCAATATAGATATTTAGCTGCCTCCCCACTTGAGACAAAATGTGGCACAAGGCCTTTTTTTAATGTGGGTAATCCGGAACCATACACTCCTGATCAAAAATTTAAGACCACTTAAATATCTCTAAAAAGAATTTTTTTTTTACACATAGATTTTAAACTCCTCCCACTTAAGGTTACCAATACTACAATCTAAAAGGTTATGGAAACAAAAAGCTACATTCCAAACATTTTATTTAGAAATTTACATTTTTATAAAATGAGGCGATTTACACATGATCAAAATTATAATACCAGAGACAAAAATTCTACGAAATTTTACAAAAAGTGTATGAAAACATTCAACAACTAAATTTAATAATGAGTTCTACCTCCACTGCTTTTGATGACTTCAAAAATTCTGTCGGGCATGCTAGAAATAAGCGTTTCCATTAAGGTGCGAGGGATGTTGCTCCAGCTTCTGAAGATGGCTTCACGAAGTTCATTTTTTGTTGAATATTGTTTGCCATTTCGATAAACACCTCTTGTCATCCATCCTCAAACATTTTCAATTGGGTTCAAGTCTGGTGAGCATGCAGGATGTCCCAAGAGATGGACCCCATTTTCTTGTAGAAAGGTCAAGGTCCGTCTTGCTGTGTGGATTGCAGCATTATTCTGTTGGAATAACCATCCATCCACATACAAACGATAGCCCTCCATCATCAATGATGCTTTTTTTAGCATGCTAACATAACCAGCCGCTGTTTGACAACCCTGCACCACCTGGAGCTCCATCGTCCCTCTGTAAGAAAAGGCACCCCATACCATTAAATCTATCCGTAAAAAAAATATTTCTTTTTAAAGATGTTTAAGTGGTCTTAAAATTTTGATCAGGAGTGTATACCTCGGGCAAAAATTGAATGTCAGTTTTTCCACAGACGATACCCTGACTTTTGGCGGAGCTTCGTCTGGCTCACTCTCCGCCCGCGTGCAAAGAGTCCGACAATTTCAGAATTGCATTTGAGCGCTATTAATCGCTAGACGGCAATATCTATATCTACCCTTCGGCGGAGCCTCGACTGGGTGACTCTCTGTCCAAAGATAGTGAGTCAGACAATGTCGGCAAAGCCTCTGAGCGACATTAATCGCTAGACGGCAATGTAGTCCCTTCACAATAGTGTTCAACATACTTATGAGTATTGTGATATACCCATTAATGCTCATGAGTACGTATACAACAAGAAAACATTTCTCTTGAATAAAACCCCTTTTCTTCATAAATTTCAAGATATAATTGGCTGAATGGACAGTTTAAAAATGAGAAGTATTAATGAAATGAAATTTTCAAGGTGATGTGGGTGAGATTCGGGATATATTTTTGTGCTAGCAAACAATCAATTCCATCCAAGTTCGTTGCATTCACTTGCGCACAAATATCACTTGGAAAGGTATGAATTCATCTCTTCTCGTTCAACCTATAGATTGAATAGCAGGATGGGCTGGCTCTATAGCCTTGAGTGGTAAACTGTCTACCGCAGAACGAAACGGCAACCTACTGCAGGCAAAGAATTGTCTACCTAATCAGTCCTAAATCAAGCGACATGATTATCACTGACTCACTGAGACAATTAATGGTGACAAAATTAGCTTGATTATCACAAATAGCACCGGGAAAGTATTACATCTAGTATTTCAACTCTGAAGTAACGAGACCTAGCCGCCAATCTAGTAATGCGCTTAAAACCGTAAATTCGGTGTACCAAAGAGGAAAGTATATCAGAATAATTGCCATGAAGATATTTACAGATAAAGCGCAGAGAAGGTACGTTACGGCGTTGGGAAACTGGCTAAGATACCAGATCATGGTAGATAACATTGCAGATTTATTGGGTGGGTGTGGTGTTAAGAATCTCTAGGTACATACCAGAATCACCCTAACCCTAACCTGCTGTGTCATGTTGGGATCATCATCTCTCAGTTGCATTTCTGTTCTCGGGCAAAAAGCAGATCCGTTGTATCTCTGTCCGAGGACAGACATGCATCTGAGAAAAATTATACTGAGAGGATACGGTCCTGAATAACTGTGTCCTGAGGTGGTGCCACCCCATTGCACCCAACGTCGCCACCGAGATCAGCGAGTGTGTGTTGGGGGATGGGCAATTCTTGGCCCTTGCCCGCGTGCGCATTGAACTTTGTGTCACATCTTGCTCTAGTTAGGGAGCTGGTAAATATCCATACGAAAAGAACCTGATCACACCTGGCAGTAATATTCGACGCACTAGAAAATAGAAGAATAATATGTACAAGATATATTCTGGTGAGAAAAATGTTTTTAGCGATTAAAATAAATTGAAGCAATTTTCCTAGGAGAAGACGTAGCAATCTTATGCCTTGAAAGTGAGGGTATATAATGTCATTTGAATGCAGCTGTATTTGCACGTCCTATAAAAAGGGGTTAGGAGCTTGATTCAGAAGTTATTCCAAGAAGCAAATACATCAAAGTATCCGAATGCTTCTTTGACTTTGCTAGTCGGTCTCTTCCGTTTCGACTTCAAAGGTTGGCAGTTGACGACCTTTTACCATTTTCCAAATGATACCTACCGACCAGCTTCATAATTTGGCGCAGGATCAGAAGATGTTTTATGAACTTGTCAGATTCGTGGTTCACACCTTGCGGCAACAATTTATATATTTCTTAAGTTTCTTGTATAATGACGATCTTCTGTCCGATTGATGCCATCTTAAATGATTGTCAGCTTGTTGTAGAAGATTCTGCAATTAGTGCACTTTCGATACTTTTCCGCCAGAATAAATTACTTTCTCTATTAATTAAAGCTGCATTAATCAAATCGTCACATTTTATCGCGTTTACTCCAAAAAAAGTGATTAAGGGTGTGGAAGTGTTAAAAAAAACCGAAGGAGCGAGAACAAAAAATGTGCAATAAGTATGACTGTATATAGCGATTGAAATTGCATTTAAACTTTTGCAGATTAAAGTTGGCCGGAAAACCTGGAGCCGGAAGGGAGTTCTACAAACGAGAAGTGCAAGAAAAGAAATTGTTAGCATAGAACTTACGGTTACATTTCAATTCAATTTTAAAATGATCAGAATTCATCGCCTGTCTAGTACTAGGTATCTTGGGAAAAGGTCATCTGAACAATTACTATGAAATTACTTATAGAAAAGGCACAGGGAGACAACTTTACGATGGAAAAGAGACTGAAATTGAGATACCTGATCAGCACTAGATACCAAATTTCATAAAGTAGTATTCATATAAAATAAATATTTTTGTTATGACACAAATAGAATCCATAGCTAAATTCACTGCTAAGAAGGTCGGTTCTCTGTGTAGGGCCAGGAAGTTTTTCCCGTCTGAAACAATCCTGCACATATATAAATCTACCATCCGCCCATGCATTGAATACTGCTGCCATATCTGGTCGGGTGCTTCTGCTATACACCCAAGGGTCCTTGACAAAATCCCCAAAATGTAATGTGATCGATCTGGACTTGGCAACTCAGATACAGTCACTTTCTCACCGGCGCAATGTGGTTTCCTTGTGTCTCTTCTACAAATACTTTCACGGCTTCTGCTCCAATGAACTTAGCTCACTGGCGCCCTCTACATATGAATTTACTCGAGTCACAAGATTAACAACTAGTTCCCACCCTTTTACTGTGAAACATAAATTGTAAACGCAAGTTCTACTCCAGCAGCTTCTTTCCTCGAACTTTTCGCTGTTGAATTCCCTTCCATTTACTTGCTTCTCTGACAGCTACAATCTCCAAGAATTTAAATGTAAAGTCAATAGTCATCTCCTATCTCACTAACCTGCACCCTCTCTCTCTCATGCTACCTTCTCCGTCTACTCCACTCTCATCAGTATTCTCATCCTTCACTTACCCACTTCCTAACACCCCTATAAGCTGTCACTCTTTCTCATAACTTTCTTCTTCTGTAACCCCAGCACAACAGTGGCAGTAAACTGCCTTGCTTGAGGCGATATGATTATAAATAAAAAACTATGTTCAATATTGGCTCATATGCCATATAGGCGAACAATTCGTCTAAAAAATGTTCAAATAAATACAATGTATGTAAACATAAATTAGAGACATATCATAATAGATCATTCTCTTGAAAAAAATGAACAATGTTTTGTGGCAATTTTTAACATCAGCTTGAAATTTTCTAGCTAAAAAGTTTAATAATTTAACATCATTTTGGATAAAAATTGTAAATTTTACATAGTGTTTTTCGAGACTTAGCATGAACAAAACAAATTCACGGATTTGGGCGAAAAGAAAAAAACCCTAGAATGACTGCTAATTTTTTTCATCTTTTCATAATCAGTTGTGCTTATTTGTCACGTACACTCAGTCAGTTAAGTGCCATACGTGATACACGCTTGGGCGAAAAGACATGACTGACTGGGCAGAAGATTATCCCGCAGTAGGTTACCATTGTTTTCTGCAGTAGTACTGATTACCGATCAAGGCTATAGAACGCAATCTGTCCTGTTATTTGACTCATAGCTAGAGGGGAAAGAAATGTATTATATTATTATGTAGTAATTAATGGGGGATCGGTTTCCTATTGTTATGAAGTATTAAACTGATCCCCCACTTTATGACCAGTAGCAGCCTTAATCATTATTCCAACTATTAGATTCAGTCAGTCAGTTAAGTGGCATACGTGATACACGCTTGGGCGATCAGGTCTCGAAAGAGACATGACTGACTGGGCAGAAGATTATCCCGCAGTAGGTTGCCATTGCTTTCTGCGGTAGACTGGTTGCCGACCAAGGCTACAGAACCCGATCTGTCCTATTATTTAACCCATTAACTGGATGGAAGAGACGGATTAATACCTTTCCCAAGGGTATTTTGCGCGTAAGTGAATTCAAGGAATTCGACTGGAATTCGAACTCAGCTTCCCGATTTCTCGTTCCGAGCCGATATCCACTGCAACACGACGCACATACTTGTGATAAAAAGCAGATTCTTTGTTATAACTGTAAACGATCTGGTCAATGGCTTGATTGTGATGAGTTTCCCAAACTTTTCCCAAAGCCAAAGCTGAATAAGCAAAAAATTATGGTGATTCGCTGGTGGTCTGCAATTGGTGCTATCCACTACATTTTTTTCTGAAATCCAGTCAGAGCATTAATACAGAGCTTTACTATAATCAGCTTGCTGAAATGCATGCACACCTGCAAACAATGAGATTTGCATTGGTGAATCGACGTGGTCCAATTCTGCTCTACAACAATGCGCGGCTACATGTTGCAAGAATGACGTTGCAAAATTTCACAGACTTGGGATACGAGAGTTTATCACAGCCTCCATATTCTTCTGACCTTTCACCCACTGATTATTATTTTTTAAACACTTAAGCACATTTTTAAATGGTAAAACTTTCAGGCCCAAACCAGAGGTGGAATCAACTTTCAAAAATTTTGTTGCTAACTACTTTTTATCAACGAGGAATAAATAATCTTGTCGATCGATGGCAAAGGTGTATAGATGCTCAAGGCTCGTATTTTGATTAATTTCAACATTTCTACAGTTACCTTTTCAAGAATAAAATTATGTTTCTGAAATCAGCCATTATATTGTAACAACCTAATAACACTTTATCAGGCTTGCTATATCCTAATTTTAAAACACACACACACACACACACACACACACACACACACACACACACACACACACATACACACACACACACTTATATATATATATATATATATATATATATATATTTGGTGTGATCTTATAATTGTTTCTTTTCGGTAGATAGATTATATAAAAATTGTCTGAATGCTTAATTTATTAAAGCGCTTTAAAGAACAGTTCCTGATCAATCTAAATTCGTAAATAATTACATTGTATATACGACAAGTTTAACAAGGAGATTCACGTTACATCTCTCTCGCTATAGTTCTGTTCAGTCTTATTTAAATACACATAGAAACCTACCAAACACTATCCGTAACATACTCGTCAATAATACAAACATAATATCATTCACATGTAAAACAAACAAAAAAAAACAAAAACGGAAGTATTATTAATAAAAAAGAAAAAGCCAACACTCAGTAATATCAACTATGAACACGGCCACTACGTGCTGACCGTGCTTAGAAAATAAAACATCCCCATGCTTCTTGATACGTACATAAAACAATCCATATATTCAGTTAAAAGTAACACCAATGATCCCTTTCTTGACCGAATATTCACTTGTGATAAAAAGTGCATCCTTTACGATAACCGTAAACGATCAGGTCAATGGCTTGATCGGGATGAGTCTCTTAAACATTTCTCAAAGCTAAAGTTGCATCAGCAAAAGATTATGGCGACTGTCTGGTGGTCTGCAATTAGTGTTATCCACTACAGCTTTTTGGAAGCCAATCAGAGCATTAATGCAGAGCTTTACTGTAATCAACTTGGTGAAATGCACGCAAAAAATAAGACTTGCATTGGTGAATCGACGTCGTCCAATTCCGCTCGACAACAATGCATGGCCATATGTTACAAGAACGACGTTGCAAAAACTCGCAAACTTGGGATACGAGAGTTTACCACAACCTTTACATTCCCCTGATATTTCGCCCACTGATTATCATTTTTTAAACACTTAAACACATTTTTAAATGGTAAAACTTTTAGGCTCAAACCAAAAGTGGAATCAGTTTTCAAAGATTTCGTTGCATCACAGCCACTAACTTTTTTATCAACGAGGAATGAATAATCTCATCGATCGATGGCAGAGATGCATAGATGCTCAAAGGCTCATATTTTGACCGATTTCAACATTTCTACAGTTACCTTTTTAAGAATAAAATTATGTTTCTGAAATTAGCCATTATATTGTAACAACAAATGACAATAGATTGTAGAGAGCCATGATCGCCAACGTCCTGAATGGAAACGTCACATAGAAGAATAAGCATGAATGATTGGCAGAACAGTGTTTAGAAGAGATAATAAAAATCAAACTATTAAGAGCTACAAATGAGAGGAAATTGTGGAGAGTCATGATTGCCAACGTTCTGAAGAAACACATCACATAGAAGAAGAATGAGCTTGAGCAAAAGGTCAGGAATTTAGAGAGATCACAGACTGATAAAATATATTAAGAGCTACAAATGATGGGAAATTGTGGGGAACCGTGATCACCAACGTCCAGAAGGGATACGGCACATGGAAGAGATATTGTCCGCAAATAAGGATATGAAGATTGCTTGGTGTCAATATTTGAAACAGGAAGGTCTTAATTAGCTGCCTAAATATCTGCATTATTGTATTTCGTTGTCTGTTTCATTTTTTTTTTTTTTGGCTTCCGTATGTCTTTCGACCACTAAGCATGTTTTCTTTTCTTTATCAGTAGAAAATGAAGCTGAGTTTTCAAAATTCTGAAGAGGCTCTTGAGTTCGTAGGTCAGCTCCTCTTGAAATGTCGTTATAAAAAAAAAACAAATTGCCCTTGAACAAGACAGTTGCATTAGTCAGCTGATAAAATTATTGGTTTTGTCGGGAAATGATTCAGCAAAAGTCACGCACTTTAAGAAGTACTTCTCCTGCCAAGAATATGCAATGAATGGCACAAGGCTTATTGCTAGAGTGCTAAAGTAAATACAGCAAAGACTTAATTTCTATTCACAGACATTGCGACTATGGCAAGGTACAACATTTCTCTAGTTTCTTACCGCCGACTGTGTAATAATGCAGTTCGGTTTTGGGAGAATATACCGAGGTTAATGGAACGATAATCTAATTGTCTGCCATAAGATCAGATACAGTCAATTTCTCACCGGCGCAATATGGCTTCCCTGTGTCTCTTCTACAAATACTTTCACGGCTTACCCACTTCCTGACACCCTTTATAACCTGTCACTCTTTCTCATAACATTCCTCCTCTTTACCCCTCGCAAATCAGTGGACAATAAAACGCCTCGCTGGGGCGACATGATTATAAAAAAAAATGTGAGAGACTACTAGTTAGAGCAGGTCGGTTTTTAAACCGTGGTAAGGCACTCAATTTAAAAAATGGGGTTTGACAATGATAACGAGACAAAATATTTTTTTCAAATTCGTATCGTTCTTTGAGGAAACGAGTTTAAAGATTAAGTTTAGATTCAAAATTGTAGTATTGCAATTTTATTGCAGTGATCAGTTAAAAACTTATAGCACAGACTTACACAATTTATAATTTACTAAAGCTTTATAAAATGTATATGGTCAAGATGTATGGTGCAAGGAGATTATTTCTAAATCAATTTGCCGTAAAATAAGACTTTCATTTACTCCAAATGCTGAAGATTTTAGCTACACCATGTTATCAGACAGTCAGTTAAATGATGCACAATGCCGTAAATTTAAAACATTTTATTCTATAATGTTTGCCCGGCTGTATATATATATATTTATATACACTTTTGTCTATTTTTCGTTTTTATTAATTATGATCAAATAAATAAATCGACAAATTTTATTCATTGAATCACTTTTTTTGTAATCTTTTACAATTTTTTTCCCACAGTTTTTACTGATCGAATACAGTAAAAATATATCTATTTTACATGTGGTGATTCATGATTAGAATTCTAGTTTTAATATATTTTTTATTCAATGTTTCTAATGCAAAATATATTAACTTTATTTATTCTTAAAATAAAAAAAAATTGAAGTCTGCTTGGAATCAAAAACCTGCCGTGAATCTGATTCAGACATGGAAATAAAATTACAGAACCTCCTATAGAAGGTAACGAAGAAAAGTGAGGAGAAAAAGCGAAACATTCTCACAGAGGATGGAAATTACGACACTAAGATTTCTAAGGTGGATTGGCATAGCCAAAGACGCATTTCAATGGCTGAGCAGGGTATTAAGAGACAGGAAGATTTCTTTGGAGACAAAGAAATGAGTACTGGACTATTATATGATATCTGTTCTCCCATATGGCAACGAATGCTGGCCGATCCCCTCAAACATGAAGAGACTCAAAGCAGCAGAAATGTAGTTCTTCAGAAGGATGCTGAGGATACCATGGACTAAAGCATCAGAAAGAGACAGCTGAGGTTTTTAGGACATTTTTAGGAATGAGTAAGGAAGGCTTGGAGAACTTAATACTCACAGGATGGTTAGCAAGGAAGAGACTGGGAGAAAGCAACGCGTGGCATACTTGGATGACGGAGCGGGGATTAAGCGGGATAACGAGAGAAGGGTGTTAACAGCTACAAGTGATTGGAAGATGTGGAGGGCCATGATCGTCCTGAAGGGAAGAAGAAGAAGGATGAGGAGGAAGACTTAGAGAACCTAATACTCACATACTCACAGGACAGCTAGAGGGAAGGAGAGATAGGAGAAATCTGCGCGAGACATACTTGATTGTCTTGAGCAGGTAGATGTCGGAGCGGGGTTTGAAAGAAATACCAAAAGGAAAAATATAAAGAACGACAAGGGACAGGGGCAAATGGAAGTTCATGATCGCCTACGTCCTGAAAGAACACAGCACGAAAAAGAAGAAGCTATACATTAATCACCATAGACAACCGCTCCTACCCCACCCCCATCAGAATGAATCAGGATAGTCTCCCTGAAAGCAAAACACTGCGCCTCTTCGGCCTAAATCTATCGGTCGACCTCAAGTGGAATGACTACATCGAATCCATAGCTGAATCTGCTGCTCGGAAGGTTGGTTTTCTTTGTAGAGCCAGGGAGTTTTTCTCATCTAAATCCGTCTTGCACGTATATAAATCTACCATCTGCCCGTGCATTGAATACTACTGTCACATCTGGTCGAGTACCCGTGCTATTTATCTCGGGTTTCTTGACAAAATCCAACGAAAAATCTGTAACGTAACTGATCCCGACCTGGTAGCTCAACTCCAGTCACTTTCTCACCGACTTAATGTGGCTTCCCTCTGTCTCTTCTTTCAAGGCTTTTGTTCCAGCGAGCTTAGCTCTCTGGTGACCCCTCTGCATGAATTTAGTCGAGCTACTTGACTAACGGCTAAGTCCCACCCTTTTACAGTGAAACCAATCAAATGTAACTGCAATTTATACCTTCAGCTTTTTTGCTCGAACTTTCCACCTGTGGAATTCCCTTCCGTATTCTTGCTTCCCTGAAAGCTACAATCTCCAAGAATTCAAATGCAAAGTTAATTGCCATCTCTTATATCTTTTTCCTGATAAACCTTGTATCATGTTCTTCCTTTCCTCTCTACTCTCATGCAGCTCTCTTCACACTTGTATTCTTATCCTTTTCTTGCTCAATCTCCGACACTGTGTAACTTGTTCCTCTTTCTCATCACTTATGTAACCCCCTGCGCGCCAGTTGGCAATTCTGCCTTGCTTGGGGTGTAATGGTTATAAAAGAAATTACTTATCACATCAAAACGCAGCTTTTCCCCTGAGTGCTATTTCGATTTTCTAAAACAAAACAAAGAAGCAGCCTTACTATGCAATTTCATAAAAAGTGTTTGTCTACTCATGCTTAATACAAGCCTCCTTACTTAAGATTGTTTATCAAGTTACACCCAATTCTATTCAGATATTCAAAATAGGTTGATAATTGTTGGGCACACGTCGTAATTGATGCTGATACATTTGATTTGGGTTTATGTTAAGAGTCTACGGCTATATCGTGTTGAAATACACCGGTTCCCGTCCGATCACCGAAGTTAAGTAACATCGGACCTGGTTAATGGGTGACCATTTGCGAATACCAGGTGCTGTAAACGTAAGGACCAAGAATGGTCCACCGGTCCTCCAGGTTTGGGGGTTGGGTGCAGGGCTAACAACCTTGCCCCGTAAAAAATAGTTTGTTACAGAAACAGCAACAAAACGTTGCTGCCCTATGCACAATCTGGATGTTATGGATAAATGATGACGTTAAGAGATGCCTTTTCTCTTTTTATGTATCTGCTGCGTAGCCATTTTCACTTTTGAAATTCGTTGGAGAGTGTTTTTCGTTTCAGTGTCGCTTCTTCTTATTATTATTATTATTTTCATCATCATACTTTGATTTTTGCTATGGTCACTCTACCTACCTAGTCTGCGTGAAGACCTAATGCAGGTAACGATATGTTCTTATAGCTACATTTCATTTGTTTATTTACCTCTCATGACCTTACTAGCTTCTTCTTGGTGTGTGGGCTCTACTTACCAAAACAATATTTTGTATATCTCTTAAGCTGGAATTTCCAGGTATTCTTTCAATGTCTTGTTTTGTTCCCTTTTTATCATTCCAAGCGCACCTACTATCACTAGTACTATTTTATTTTCAATTTCTACATTTTTTTCTATTTCAATTTTCTGGTTTTATACTCCGATGGTTTTTCAAATTCTTTGGTTGCTAAGTTACAATCCGCTTATATCAATTAGTAGGTAATTGTTTTTGTTTTTGTTTTTGTTGTTGTTTTTTTTTTTGTTTCGTTTCGTTTTGTTTTTTTGTTTTTTTTTTCAGGCCTATTAGCTTCAATTTTCCTGTCTGTGTAGATGGCGTAATCGCATAGAATGGTGACATCATCTGTTTCTGTGACTGATGTTGGGTGATCTTCATACCAGTGTTTTTTTTTTGTTTTTGTTTTTTTAGATATTTTCTAAAGTGTTTGCGCCTTGTCTAGTGTAAATATTGTCCCATTCCATCGTGACGATTTTTATATACATTTGATGCAAGTACCGAATATCGATTGTTTCTTGGTATTTGGCACAGAACCTGCATTTTGGATTCACACTATTATGTATATTTGCTTTATTATTATTATTATTATTATTATTATTATTATTATTATTATTATTATTATTATCACGTTTTGCTTTTGCTTTGTGTCGTGCGAGTTACCTCCAAATCTCAAGCAGAGACATGTGACAAGAAGATTTTATAAAGAAGATGCAAACAGATCTGGTGACATGAAAACAGAGAGAAAGAAGAATATGCAGTTGTAATCGCATTTGCAAAATATAAGGAATACGTACGAAAATGATTTTTCGAAATTCATATCTTTTAGGGTTACTTGCGGTCAAAGAAAGAAAGAATGACAGAAAAAGGAAAAGCGAGATAAAAAAGGAAGAAAGAAAAAGAAAAAGAAAGAACGAAAATTGTGTTTAACGTCTTCTGCTAATTCCTTCTAAATAATGGACTATTCCGTTTGATCGCATGACAAAACAAAACATATCAGAGACATTACTTGCCTTCAGTGAAAGAAAGAATATTTGATCCACATATTTGTTTTCTCCTTTTAAGATAATTTCCCCAAATCCCCAAATATTAGGTTGTCCCAAAAGTTCGTAAACACTTGCAAAAAATTGAAATTTTACTCGCCAAGTAATCTAAGGTTACCAGAAAACACTTGCAAAAAATTGAAATTTTACTCGCAAAACCAACAAAAATTATTGCTTAAAATAAAGACCATCATTTTCCAAGATTTTCTGCCATTGATCTGCAATCTTTCGGATCTGGTCAAAGTACCATTCAGCCGGCTTCGAATTAAAGAATTCTTAACACGCTTCCTCAACTTCATCAAACGAGTCGCATCGGTGGCCCTTCAGAAAGTGTTGTATTGAGTGGAAAAGGCCGTAATCTGATAGAGCACAGTCAGGACTGTAGGCTGGATGCGGCGGAACCTCAACGCTGTCCAGCTCTTCAAACTTGTCTTTGGTCTTCCTGGCGGTGTGTGGCTTGGCATTGTCCTGCTGCATCAAAGCACGCTTTCGGTTGATCAGAGCCGGGTACTTTTGCTTCAACTTTTCGTAGACCCACTCAAGTTGCTGACAGTAAAGTTCGGCACTGATGTCACAACCATTCGGAACCAACTCAAAAGCACGATTCCTTCAAAGTTCCACCAAACGCACAACATGACTTTCTTGCCGAATCGATCTTGTTTTGGAACCGACGGTGTCTCTTGCCCTTTCTGAACCCATCGCTTGTCTCGACTGTGCTGGACCAGATAGACCCATTTCTCGTAGGATGTCACAATGCTCTTCCGAAAACGCTCTTTCAATGGATTGCTGAGCAATTGACGGCAAATTTCAACTCGTCTGTTGGCTTGTGCTTCGATGAGTTCGTTCGGATCTTGGCGTGGCTTTTTGTGAACAAAATCAAGTTGCTTCAAATGTCGGTGAATTGTCGATTTGCCAAATCCAAACTCATCATTCTCGAGTGCTTGATGAAGGCGAAATGTCCAACCCGGTTTTCATCATCCAACTTTAACGGCCGTCCCGAACGAGGCTTATCTTAAAGACTCATGTTGCTTGTACCACTTTCAGATCGCCGCATATGCAATTGTTCCTTGACCTTCGGCAGCAAAAATTTCTTCTGCAGCTTTTCTGGTTGAAAGACCTCGCTTCCAGCAGTAACGAATCAAAACTCGCAGCTCAATTTTATCAATTGCCATCTGGAATACAAAGATGAAGATCACTATAACAATATAAACGCAACATTGAATAAAAATTCAATTTTTGGCAAGTGTTTACGAACTGTTGGGACAACCTATAACAAAACGGTAATGTTGTTGTCTTTCTATCTCGAAATTCTTGCATTTACTTAGTTTCTCAAATGTTTACAAAGATATGTCGGCTAAGGCCGCATCATTTACCAGCTGGCATACGTCTTCAACATGATTTTTCACAGTTATGTCTGAACTATTTGCTTGGATTTCTTTATCAGCCTGAACGTGGAAACTACAGTCAGTTATTTATTTTGTATATCTTATATGGCCGAGTGGTTAGAACGTCCACTTTCTGACTATGAAGCCCGGGTTCGAATCTCGCCATGGTCGAATTTTCAGGAAAGTGATTTCTTGATGTTATCGATCCCAGCGTGCGGTACCTTTGGAAAACACCTGAAAACCATACCGCGGGTCGACTCAAGCTTTGTGATTGAAATTGGGTAGACGCCTACCTTTGAGGAGTCGTCGATGGTTGTGCTAGCTCGAAGTCACAAGTCATCGTGACCGAGGGCTTGAGCGTGCCGGCCTTGTTCAGATTGTTTTTTTTCCCGCTAGATAAAGAACTCTCTCCCAGAAACTGTAACGAAGGTCCGCTCAGCAGTATAAACCACAGCTGGTCTCTCTGTATGTTGAACAAACACAAGTGTGTCTGAGCAGGCATCTGCAATGGGGATTAGCTAGTCGCTCTGGTAGACGAGTATCCTCGTATACGAGTGGCCAGCCATTGTTATTGTTCATTATTATGTTTTGTAGTATCTTGTGTTCCCACCAATAATCCTGACCCAGCAGATTGAATGCGAAGGATATTGACCAGTTTAACAATGTATCGTTGTTGCTATGATTCTTGTCCATTCCTTCTTTAGTTCCCACGACCGTAACGTCCTGCTATACCTCATAAATAATAGACTATTCCGTTTTGATCGCGTGGAAAAACAAGACTTATAATTGCTTTCAGTGATAAAACGAAAGAAAAGAAAAAAGAAAGGAAATGAAAAAAATGAAAGAAAGAAAATGAAAAAAGTGTTCAATGTGTCTTCTGCCAATGCCTCATAAATAATGAATTGCATAAAAAACCAAAGACATATGCTACTTGGTTTCAGTAAGAAAATAAAAGAAAGAAAGAAAGAAAGAAGATATTTTTTATATTTATTTAAACTTATTTTATAAATGGAACTGTGTGTGTGTGTGTGTGTGTGTTTGTGTGTGTGTGTGTGTGTGTTACCTATAGACTCCGAAACGGCTGAACCGATTTTCTTGAAAATTTACACAGTTGTACTATAAGCGTCTGCGAGTGTTCTTAGCTAGGTTTTGTGTCGAGGTACCCCCGATAAATATCGAAAATCGATAATCGAAAAAATCGGGTTATAGAAGGAGTTGTCCGATTTTAATCAAATTTGATACACTCATAGACAAAGACATAAGAAACGATATTCAGAAGTTTCAAGGTTGCAGTTCTTACAATAGTGCAGAAAATCGATAATATATATATATATAAAAGGCAAGACGTTTGTGTGTGTGTTTGTTTATCTGTCTGTATGTCCTTTATACAAATCCACAATTTTCATCCGATTCTCGCTAAACTTCAAAATTTGACATATCCATTTTTCTTTCAGTCTACGGTTTCGCTTTAATTGGAAACAACTATTGCTTTTTAGTTTTTCGTACCAACGTCCAAAGAGTCTGGGCTCCAGGATCATGGATTAGTTTGAAAGCTTTCATTACACCCGAGCAACACCGGGCTATACTGCTAGTATTAATATATATGAAATAAATCATGTAATGTTTAAGTTCTGGTTAATCGACTTTCGTGTCGAAGCCCTCAGGGCCAGATCTTTGATAACTCTTGATATTTCCTAATATATTTCAGCCTAAACCGATAATAAATCCATATGTGGCCAAAATCATCGAAATAACAGAGAAAGGATAGCGATAAAGAAGAAAAGACACAATAAAACATCGATAAAGCCAAAAATATATGTTTCTATTTGTACTAGTTTCCTCATCTTGGTTGATTTAGTCACAATTTTTCGACGGTTTTATCCTTCAGCCTTCTTCATTAGCTAATACAACTAAAACCGGAATGAAAACAATCTAGCCTGTGAATTTGATAATGAGTCTGCTTCAGAATTTCAAGAAAGTTATTGAGATTAACAACCACCTGAAGAAGGTTCAAGGGTAGAACGACCGAAACATCGTTCATATAACGACTAAGATGAGTGCACTAGTCCGAATGGAAAGACATAATTAAACAAGAATAATAGAAATGATTCTTTTGATTGGAAAAGGTCGTAAGCTTTTTTATAAAAGGATTGCCGTCTGACCAACAAACAAGGCAAATATATTAGACAGCGACACCAGATAGATAGGAACAGACCTAAATCTGACGAATTGGTGGGTAGCGTAAATGTTATCAGTTATAGAAGTGGAATCGGCGAGGCGAGTTCAAATTTCGTTAGCTTCCCAGAAGAAACCACAGCAATTCACAAATAATAAAGAAATGGTAATTACGAAAATGTGCGTTGTGGTGTAGGATGTTGTGCATTGGATATCGACTCGGAACGACAAATCGGGGTGCCGAGTTCGAATTTCAGCTGAATCCCTTGCATTCACTTACATACCCTGGGAAAAGGTATTCATCCGCCTCTTCCCTCCAGTTATGGGTTAACTAACAGGACAGATTAAGTTCTATAGCCTTGGCTGGCAACCAGCCTACCGCAGAAAGCAATGGCAACCTACTGCGGGATAATCTTCGGTCCAGGCAGTAATGTTTTTGTCGAAACATGATCGCCCAAAGCGTGTATCACGTATGGCACTTAACTGACTGACTGAATTACGAAAAGACATGATCGCATTCGTTCTAAAGGTATGTGGGATTTGCAATAAAATAGAGGGAGATGAACAGACTTATATATATATATATATATATATATATATATATATATATATATATAATAGTCATCCGCAGACAGATCAGTTTCGCTGTATTACAGCTCATCAGTACGACTTAGAGTCCGGTCGCTTCCTAACCCAGCATTGAAACCCGACGAATGGGCGTCAGTCGGCGATTCTACCCCTAGGCCACGAGCGTCCGGTAGAAGAAGGCGGACCAATAGCTAGTGTGCTCTGTTTCATAATTGAATGAGCGATGCGTATATGCCGGAGTAGCTACTGTTTTACAAAATCTCCCACTCTTCCCGAGTGGTCAATCAGGGTGTGAGAGCGTAAATACTATAGTCATCAGCAGACAGATCTCTTTCGATGTATTACAGCTCATCAGTACGGCTTAACACACACACACACACACACACACACACACACACACACACACACACATATATATATATATATATATATATATATATATGCGCAGCAAACTTTCATTCAAACATCTTTCATTAAATACGAACGATAAGAAAGATTTCATTTTTTATTAAGTATTTCCAACATCCTAACAATTTATACTTTTTATTGGAGATAAGGAACACGTAGATTATCTATGATTTTATCGTCCCAAGCGCTTTTTGCGACTTCTATAGCCATTTTCATTGATGTTTCTGTCTCTGGTATAGTTATTTTTCCTCGTGTTTTGACTGTGACGTAGTAATTTATTTAGTTTTGTTTCTGGGCGTTCATTCGATAATTTAATAAGGAAAATGTGGTATTGAAATTTTTTCATATAGAATGATGCGCACGCGATTTCAAGTTGGGTTTGGCACGAAAGACTTTGAAGTGAACGCTCCTTTTTAAAAAAAAAAAAACAAAATAAATTACTATCTTTCATATTTATTTTTATATTCGCTATCTCCAACAAAACGAAAAAATGTTAGGATGAGGGAAAAACTAAAAATCTATCTATAGATAGATAGATAGATAGATAGATAGATAGATAGATAGATAGATAGATAGATAGAATGAACAGACTGAGACAGATAGATAGATAGATAGATAGATAGATAGATAGATAGATAGATAGATAGATAGATAGATAGATAGATAGATATGCAATTTTTATATTGTCATAGCGGTAGTAAAACATTAGCTATTTTCACACAAGGAGATCAAAATTCAAATGGAGCTGAAACAATGTTGGCACACACATTTACTAAGAACATGGCTGTTCTAAACACGGCGAGATATTGGATTACTTTGGTGTGATTTACGATATTGTGCTCGTCGCCCAGTGCCCAAGACGAAAAGGCTGTGTGGGTAGGGAAGCAGCATGGGCGTCCCCCATCGTCGTCTGCTTTCTACATTTGGCCATGCAATCTAATTTCCTTCTCTGGTCCATACACGCTCAGTCTTCACCGCCATTGTGGAAGATGGCGGAAGGGAAAGAAAAACGTGGGGTTTATCTCTAAAAACGGCTAGAGAAACACCAGAAATATATCTATGAATATTTATCGACTAGTTTAGCCCGGCAGGAAAGTGGAATCGAAAAGACAGAGAAAGTTTATTTTTCAACAACCTTTCAAAACATGTATTATTATTATTATTATTATTATTATTATTATTAGAATCAATAGTAGTACTAGAATATTATTATTATTAGTAGTAGTAGTAGTTCTGGTTTTTCTCTTCTTTTATATTTCCACTGAGTTTATGCAGATTGAGTAATGCTTGGAAATTGAAGAGAGATTTTCATTTAAGCCAGGGATTCAAAATTCTCGCAAGGTACCCCTCCTGGAGATCGACTTTGTTAATTTTTGTTTTCTTTCAGACTTTTCGTAGATATGCTTCTTCTGTCTTTTGGATAAATTTATTTTCAGAAATATAAGAATATTATGATTCGATTGACGGAATAGAGAAAACATGTACATATGAATATCGTCGGATATGATAGATAGATAGATAGATAGATAGATAGATAGATAGATAGATAGATAGATAGATTAGAAAATACATAGATAGATAGATAGATAGATAGATAGATAGGTAGATAGATAGATAGATAGATAGATAGATAGATAGATTAGAAAAGACATAGATAGATAGATAGATAGATAGATAGATAGATAGATTAGAAAAGACATAGATAGATAGATAGATAGATAGATAGATAGATTAGAAAAGAAAAGACATAGATAGATAGATAGATAGATAGATAGATAGATAGATAGATAGATAGATAGATAGATAGATTAGAAAAGACATAGATAGATAGATAGATAGATAGATAGATAGATAGATAGATAGATTAGAAAAGACATAGATAGATAGATAGATAGATAGATAGATAGATAGATAGATAGATAGATAAGTATAGAGAAAAATGTGTAAAATACCTGAATTTACTAAAATAGATATGAGCTGTTGAAGATATTTAATGAATTAACCACTTTGTTTTAACTCTTTGAAAACACTTAATTGTCTCATTTTCGCAAATACAATTCCGCGCCTCTAGACCATCCATTCTTCATTTCTTCTCCATCCTTATATATGAACTTATTGATTGATTTCCACAATTTGTTGGCGCGTTTTCTGGTTCTTTTCTGCTTACCCAACAACCTCTCAAAAGTGAACATTGAACTCCTGATCGCTTTCGTTCGATCGCCTCCAATCCGCTGACTAATGGGTTATTGATTTGTTTCTCCACTGCATGTGCGTCCATCGATCACAACTACAAAGTTACAGCCAGCATACAGGTTTGTTGCTATGTCAAATTGACTGCATAGCACTGCAGTTTTGTGTGCATTCGTCTCTCTTCAAAAAATTGACACAAGCAGACGTTTTACTGGGCTAAAACGGGAGGTTCTTTCAACTCTGCTGATATGATGTATGTTGGATAAGTAATGTGCTCACCTAAGGCAATCAACCATTTTCCTGGCCGAAAACTCAGGTCTAATTCCCAGCGTTGTTACAATTTATGGCCAATTTTTTGAAGTGCAGAAGATAAAATATTTATTCCACACTGGTCCAACATCAAAATAATTTTCTTTGTTTAACTATTTGTATAGATAGTATAAAATTTATTTTCGTATTTTGTTTAATTGGGAGTTACTAATTTAGAATGTGAATGTACGTTCTAATATCTCCCAGGGATTTATTATACATTTCTCGATGGGTCCGGCACCTGGACATCGGTTTTGATAAAAGAGGCTTCTTTCATTTTTGTTTTCTTTTGTATTAGTCTTTATGCGTAGATATTTATCACTTGTGTCTTTTGTAGAAGGTAATTTTAAGAAAGATAAGAATATTATGATCTGATCGTCAGAATAGCTAAAACTCTAAATCCGAATATAGATAGACATGTACAGATAGAGAAAGAGACAGAGATAGATAGATAGATAGATAGATAGATAGATAGATAGATAGATAGATAGATAGAAAAGGATATTATAATCTGATTGTCAGTATAGCTAAAACTATACATCCGAATATAGATAGATATGTACAGATGGGGGAAGATAGATAGATAGATAGATAGATAGATAGATAGATAGATAGATAGATAGATAGATAGATAGATAGAACAGACTGGGATAGATAGATGGGATGATAGATAGATAGATAGATAGATAGATAGATAGATAGATAGATAGATAGATAGATAGATAATGAACATACTGGGATAGATAGATAGATAGATAGATAGATAGATAGATAGATAGATAGATAGATAGATAGATATGACAGACTGGGATAGATAGATAGATAGATAGATAGATAGATAGATAGATAGATAGATAGATAGATATGATGAACATACTGGGATAGATAGATAGATAGATAGATAGATAGATAGATAGATAGATATGAACAGACTGGGATAGATAGATAGATAGATAGATAGATAGATAGATAGATAGATAGATAGATAGATAGATAGATATATATTATGATTTGATTGTCCAAATATCTAAAACTATGCATCCGAATATAGATAGATATGTACAGATAGATAGATAGATAGATAGATAGATAGATAGATAGATAGATAGATAGATAGATAGATATGAAGAGGTAATCAGTGTGTTCGTATCTATCTGTTTGCCTTTCAAGCTTAGTCTTTTCTTATCTTTTTCCATTAGGCTATTTTTCTGTTTTGCTTCTTCTAATCTTATTTAATGTTATCTCTGGTCAGTGTGCGGTCTTCCTAAAAGCAGTGAATCTAAAAGAAAGGAATCTAAACGCAGGGAATCTAATCCCTGGCAGACAATGCTCTAGAAGCCAATTAACGATACCAAAATGCGACAGCCAGAAAAATCTAAGCCTTAGCAAATTAGACAACGCCACGTGACATCTTTTGTCGGCAGTCGCAGCTGCCGATATCACACAGCGTGAGGCTGTCATCAAGCCCAATTCTGGCGTCATCAAATGAAATGCATTTCTTATGGCTTCGCACCTAAATTACAAGATTTCTTCCCAATGAATTTTAATCCTTTATCTTTATTCGATTATTAAGAAGATTTCCTTTTATATTTTCGAAAAACGTCTGCTGTCTTTTCGCATTTTTGTTCTGTTTCTTGATATTCTATGATTACAGTTTTCTGCCTTCCTTTATTTCCTTTTTCGTCTGTCTCTCGTTTATATATAATTTTATATGAGAATAGCTTCAACTATTTAGAGAAATCTCCACAATTAGTACGTTTCATATTTTAGTCATGTCTATTCGCATTTGTTTGGTATTAATAGTCAGTTCGCTGTCTCGTGTGATGTATTGATCAATATGTGAACGAATTTTGTTATCAGTAGCCTTTCAGGTCCGATATATGAAGTTGATCTGTTTATCCTGATTATTATACAAAGAGAAAGTTCCTTTACCATATTTTTGTTGCTAAATTAATTTTCTAGTGCTAACCAGGCTCTTTTTATTAATGCTTTCACCCCATGCAAGACAATAAAGCCACTAAAATGCAAGGGGTATGATGAGTGTTTAATGAGTGATATATTATTACGAAGAAAGGTTAATAATAATAATAAAAAAAACAGAGTTAAGAAGACAGAAGAAAACGATTGACATTGGATTTAAATTTTACAGGATCACAATGGACTGAGAAGCAAAATGCTGGAAAACAGTTCCACAAGCGCGAGGTGTGATGGAAAAAACAAATAGCACAGAACTTAAGATTACATATGGTAATTTCAAATGCAAAACCTGGAGCAAGAAATGGTTTTGTGTGGAAATTAAATAAAATTAATTAATAATAATAATAATAATAATAATAGAAGATGTAACCATTCTATGGGATTACACCATCTACACAGACAGAAAAATTGAAGCAAACAGGCCAGACATTATTGTTAAAAACCAGAAGGAGAAAACTTGTCTATTAATTGATATGGCTTGTCCAGCGGATTGTAACATAGCAATCAAGGAATTTGAAAAACTGTCAAAATATAAAGACCTGGAAATTGAAATAGAAAAAATGTGGAAATTGAAAACAAGAGTTGTGCCAGTGATAGTAGGTGCACTTGGAATGATAAAAAATGGAACAAAACAACACATTGAAAGAATCCCTGGAAACCCCAGCTTAAGAGACATACAAAAAATTGTCTTATTAAGTACAGCCCACACACTAAGGAAAACTTTATCTATGTAATGCTGAGGATGATAGGGAAGATAGAAAAACATGAAATGGAGCCATAACAACACGCCACTACCTGCCTTAGTTCTCCCCGCAGACTTGGTTAGTAGTGAGACCAAAGCAGAAATCGAAATATGATGAAAAATGACATAATAATAATAAAAATAAAGAAAAAAGAAAACATTATACAGCATTTACATTATTCGGACTATTGTCCTTGGCTTTGTTGCCATTTGTACGACGTTTCGACCGTTGTACGCTCCGGCCTTCTTCAGGTGCTAGGAATTTCGAACCGAACCCTTTATTACAATCAATTGGGTATATGAACTCCATTCCTTTTAATCATGGGTTCGGTTCGAAATTCCTAGCACCTGAAGAAGGCCGAAACGTCGTACAAATGGCAACAAAACTGAGGACAATAGTCCGAATAATATAAATACTGCAAATACTCCCGCATCTCAGAAATATAGACAAATACTAAAATTCTACATTGTTCCATGATGCTGGTATTACACGAACTGTAAATATTATTAACCCATCTGTCTTCGTCAAAGGCCCATAAGGTGTCGCATCTTAAGTCTATAAAAGACAAATGCTTCGTTACTCTAACTCTTTCTCACGCTTACTCCGAAATATAGCAGTACGTGGATAAAAAGAAAAATGGTCAACACATGGGTTTCTCCTGTCCACTAACGTCTGAAGTACCACTTACCAACGGATTGCGTTCGCACGTGTCTTTCAAAAATCAACGTTTTCTTTGGTCGTTCCAACTCAGCGCTAGACTGAGAAGAGCTCGGCCTCTGTAATCATTCTTAAATCCTTCAAAGATTAACCAAATAAAAACATTTTCTTTGTTCATTTCAATTCAGCGCCAGACCGACTTGAGCTCGACCATTACAACCATACCTAAGCAGTTCAAGGATGAAGCAAATAAAAGCATTTCTTTGCTCGTTCCAATTCTGCGCAAGGCTGACTTGAACTGAGCATTATAATCATGCCTAAAATCTCCAACAATTAAGCAAGTGAAAACTTTCGTTCGTTTATTCTAGTTTAGCACAAAGCTGGCTTGAGTTCAACTGTTATAATCATTCTTAAACATTCCAAGGAATAGTAAATACAAACTGAACTCGACAATGATAACAGGCAAACCAAAGAGACATTAGGAACACTTTTTTCGCTACAGTTTCTATTTTAAAAAAAAAGGAGAATAAACGGTCCGTTGTATAAACCCAACTTTTTTATGCCTCTTCAATTATTTACATGTAAACACGAACCTCATCTACAAGGCACCACTGCACAACCTTTAAATCCGTAATTATATAGTTTCGTATGTCAGTCAAACGTTCTACAAGTAAACAAAAATATACAAATAAATGAAATCATTGCAATAATATTTATTGCCAGGTTCTATGCCAAATAAGCTCTCCTTAATACATGGCCTGAGTTAGTGAATACTATATTTTTGACTTCTTGCAATTTTTTTTCAAGTCTCATATTCGGAAATTTCTCAGTTTTTTTAAAATTATTCCAAGTGCTATTAATATTACAGGGATTACAGTTGCTCTGAAATGCCACAATTTTTCAATTTCTATTTGTCAGTCTTTCTATTTATTTAAACTTTCTGAGTTGTTTAATTTTGTTTAGTGGCATATCAACGTCTATGGGTTAGTTACTGCCAAGATCCAAATATTTTGCACATAATTTTATGGCTTCAACAGCGAGAAAAGAAGCTGATGGAGTGGAATTTGCGTTTACAATTTATCGGTTTCACAGTAAAAGGTGGGACCTAGTTGCTAATCTTGTGGCTCGAGGAACTTCATATATAGGGGGTACCAGTGAGCTAATTTCATCGGATCTGAAGCCATGAAAATATTTGTAGAAGAGACACAGGGAAGCCACACTGCATCGGTGAGAAATCGACTGTATCCTAGCTGCCAAATCAAGATCGATCACATTACAGATCCTCCGGTGGATTTGGTCGAGGACACCTAGGTAGATAGCAGGAGCACACGACCGGATATGGCAGCAACATTCAATGCACAGGCGAATGGTAGATTTGTATATGTGCAGGATTGTTTCAGATGAGAAAAACTTCCCGATCCTAAACGACTTTCTTTGCATCGGATTTAGCTATAGATTCTATTAGGTTGTCCCAAAATTTCATAAACACTTGTGAAATGGGTCTATCTGGTCCAGCACAATCGAGACAAGCGATGGGTTCAGAAAGGGCAAGAGACACCATTCCAAAACAAGATCGATTCGGCAAGAAAGTCATGTTGTGCGTTTGGTGGAACTTTGAAGAAATCGTGCATTTTTAGTTGGTTCCGAATGGTCGTGCCATCAGTGGCGAACTTTACTGTCAGCAACTTGAGCGGGTCTACGAAAAGTTGAAGCAAAAGTACCCGGCTCTGATCAACCGAAAGCGTGCTTTGATGCAGCAGGACAATGCCAAGCCACACACCGCCAGGAAGACCAAAGACAAGTTTGAAGAGCTGGACAGCGTTGAGGTTCCGCCGCATCCAGCCTACAGTCCTGACTGTGCTCTATCAGATTACGGCCTTTTCCACTCAATACAACACTTTATGAAGGGCCACCGATGCGACTCGTTTGATGAAGTCGAGGAAGAGTGTTAAGAATTCTTTGATTCGAAGCCGGCTGAATGGTACTTTGACCAGATCCGAAAGCTTGCAGATCGATGGCAGAAAGTATTAGAAAATGATGGTCTTTATTTTGAGCAATAATTTCTGTTATTTTTAAGAGTAAAATTTCAATTTTTTGCAAGTGTTTTCTGGTAACCTTAGATTACTTGGCGAGTAAAATTTCATTTTTTGCAAGTGTTTACGAACTTTTTGGACAACCTAATATATAGTTATTCTACTTGAGGTTTGATGCGAGAGTTAATCCGAGGTGACGCACTGTTTTACTTTCAGGGAGAGAAGCTTAATCCATGTTTTTCATGTTGTTATAAATATGTATTGTTGGTTCTTTTTATATAAAAAATATACTGCTGGTGATTTTATTCTAAATATATATTTTATATAGTGCAGTGAATATCAGCTTGGAACGAGAAATCGGGGAACTCCTTTCATTCACTTACGCGCAAATACCCTTGGGAAAGGTATTAATCCGTCTCTTTTCTCCGGTTATAAGTTAAATAACAGGGCAGATTGGAATCTATAGCCTTGGTCGGCAACCAGTCTCCCGCAGAAAGTAATGGCAACCTACTGCGGGATAATCTTCTGCCCAATGAGTCATGTCTCTTTCGAGATATGATAGGCTAAGCGTGCTTCATGTACGGCACTTAACTGACTGGCTGATACTTTCATAGGGTTTTTTTAAGGAGGGGTTCACTATTTGCCCATAGCTGGGTCCATCACAGCTGCTATCACCCTGGGTCAGGGTGAGCCTGGTGGTTTCACGCGCCTCAAAATCTCCCGATCAGACAGACCTTGATGCCGGATTTATTTCATCGTTCTTCGAAAGAAATATTGCGATCAAATAGTACATTCTTATTGATCAGCAGTCAGACTGTTTTGGTGATCTTTAACGATTATATGTGATCTGTTTGCTTCAATTGTTCGATCTTTGTTTGTGTTGTAGAAGAAGAAGAAAAAGAAGAAAAAATATTAGTAGTATTAGTAGTAATAGTAATAGTATTGTAGGTTATTTGAGGAGGGACAGTTTTATTAGTTACTAGCAGTATAGTCCGGTGTTGCTCGGGTGTAATGAAAGCTTTAAAACTAATCCATGGTTCTGGACTCAGACTAAAGAATATATGTTTGAAGTTTGGTGAGAATCGGATAAAAATTGTGGATTTGTATAAAGGACATACAGACAGATAAACAGACACACACACAAACATATTGCCTTTTATATATATATATATATATATATATATATATATATTATCGATTTTCTGCACTATTGTAAGAACTGCAACCTTGAAACTTCTGAATATCGTTCCTTATGTCTTTGTCTATGAGTGTATCAAATTTGATTAAAATCGGACCACTCCTTCTATAATCCGATTTTTTCGATTATCGATTTTCGATATTTATCGGGGATACCTCGACACAAAACCTAGCTAAGAACACTCGCAGACGCTTATAGTACAATTGTGTAAATTTTCAATAAAATCGGTCCAGCCGTTTCGGAGTCTATAGGTAACGGATACACACACACAGACACAGACACACACACACACACACACACAAGTTCCATTTATAAAATAAGTTTAGATAATTAGATTCCACGTTTTAAATATTTCTTTATGAACAATGAGTCTTGAGGATTTATGGCAGTCGTTAAATAAAGTGTACAGCCGATTTTTATTTTTAGAGGGCTTTTCATCTTGTTTATAGTTAAGGTGCATCTGGTTATAATAAAATAAATTATGTTTTTATTTTTTTTTATATCAGGTTCATTTTTTGTGTTATTTATTTTTTCTAAAATTCTTATTTTAACTAATTTTATTTATTGATCAACGGTAAGGTTTGCAAAACCGTTGTTAAGTTTTTTTGTCTTATGTGAATTTTTTATCAAATGAATGTGTGAAGAAGAAATTCTTTAGTTTGGTTGATGATGACGTTTTCTAAAAGCGATTTTATGTCTGTGAGGAGATTCGCTTTGATAATTAAGAAAACGAAGGTTTATGTTTATTGGTTTTTATACAGCGAAATAGTACAGTTATAACGACTTACAGTACCGGTGAATATTTTACGTGTTTCCTACTTGAATTCTCTGATGTATCATAATATTCAATAAATGAAGAAGTTTTGTGAGAGTTCCATGACGTCAAAATATCCGTGAAAATTCTCCTATTGCAATCATTAAATATTTGAGCTTAACAACCAAATATTGCCTTAACAATCATAAGTATGAATGCAGTTCATTATTTAAAAAAGTAAAATGGTACAAATGAAAAGATTTAAAGTCTTTCCATTTCCCTAAAGCAGACGTTAGACACATGAAAGTGTTATCACCTTCTCTTTCATTCTTTCTTTTCTCACTGAAACCAAACAGTGTCTCTACTATGACCAATTCCGTCTTTCCTCGCGATCGAAACTGAATAATTCATTATCTGTGAGACATTGTCAGCGGGTAATGGTCGTACTAATTAACTTAATAACTAAGGAACAGGTAGAATATGATAAGAGTTTGCAAAAACACCAAAGAAGATTATATTGTTGATTGTTTTTTGTTTTCCTATTTTGGTTTTCGCGTTGTGGTACAATGGATATCGGCTCGTGAACGAGAAATCAGGGAGCCGAGTTCGAATTCCAGCTGAATCCATTGTATTCACTTACGCGCAAATACCCTTGGGAAAGGTATTAATCCGTCTCTTCCTTCCAGTTATGGGTTAAATAGCAGGACAGATTGGGTTCTATAGCCTTGGTCGGCAACCAGTCTACCGCAGAAAGCAATGGCAACCTACTGCGGGATAATCTTCTGCCCAGTCAGTCATGTCTTTTTCGAGACCTGATCGCCCAAGCGTGTATCACGTATGGCACTTAACTGACTGACTGTGCAAAAGTATTAGGACAAGAACTATTTTATCTTTTATAAAGCATCAAAATAAAGTTTAAGATCACTCCGACCTAACAATTTTGCACACTACTGTTAGTGTGCAAAAGTATTAGGACAGGGGTGATTTTCCTAAAAAAAAACTCATTTCAATTCAAATACAGAGTAAAAAGCCAAACCTTTGTAAGAATTATTGAACTAAAAAGGAAGAGGAAGGAAGGCTTCTGAATTTGAATGCGCCCCGACAAAGCCCTGATCTCAATCCTATTGAACATCTATGAGATATCTTAGATGAAAAAATTGATAAATCTAATGTTACTTCACAAGACACACTTTGGGAACAAATACAAGCTGCTTGGCAGGAGATATCATTAGATACATTGAAGAAGTTTGTGATGTCAATGCCTGACAGAATGGAGGCTGTGATCAAAGCAAAAGGTTATTATACTAAATATTAAATTTATTTTGTAACAAGTATTTTTCTCGTTAAAGAATTTGTTGAGTAAATCAAATAAAATTATTTTAATTAAATTGTTTATTTCCTGTTAATATTCCTCATAAAAGATGAAATAGTTCATGCCCTAATATTTTGCAAAGTACAGTAAATAGTTCTCAAGATCTGAATAAGTACCCTGAAAACACCTGACAAAAAATAGAAAAAGCCCTCTATCAATCGTAATAGTTGTTGATACACCGGAATTAGCAACCTAGTGTCCTATGAAAGCTTTGGTAATGTTTTCGGTAGCAGTGTCCTTCATAATATAAACAGAAGAAAACGGGTGTACTTGCCGATAAAAGTTACGACATATGAATAAAAATGCTTCTGCTCCGATGAACGCAGCTCACTGGTGCCCATTATATATGAATTTACTCGAGCTGCAAGATTAGCAACTAGGTCCCACCTTTTTTACTGGGAAACCAATAAAATGTAAACGCAAATTCTACTCTAAAAGCTCTTCTCTTCTCGCACTTCACGCCTGTGGAATTCCCTTTCATTTACTTGCTTCTCGAACAGCTACAATCTCCAAGAATTTAAATGTAAAGTCAATAGTCATCTCCTATCTCACTAACCTGCATGCTCCTGTCTCCGTCCACTCCACTCTCATCAGTATTCTCATCCTTTTCTTCCTCACTTCCTGACACCTCCTATAACTTGTCACTCCTTCTCATAAATATCCTCCTATGTAACCCTAGCAAAACAGTGGCAATAAAATGCCTTGCTTGGGGCGATATGATTATATAAAAAAATGTAGTGGACCAACGATATCAATATGAATATTGAAAAACTGGCGTCTAATGTAGCAAATGAACCATAACCGGTTTTTGTATGTCTCCTAACTTTGGTTTTTTGACAGCAAATACTTAGTTAAGTTCAGGTGTGAATATCCTTATTCAAAGATGGCCAGATTTTATTATTAAGTTCATAAGCTGTTTAGAATAGCATGCACCGAACATGCGAGCAACGACCACGTTTGAGAGAAGATGAAAACAAAGAGTACACTTAATGAAACGGACAATGATTTACACTGTTTAGACTGTTGTCCACATTTAACTCCTCTTTAAGTTGAGTTAAATAGCGATAAATGAGGCATCCGGAAGCGGCATAACGCATAGAACGAGAACAATGTACCCCAGTAAACATAATAAAAGATTCAGTCCGAACTTCCAATCAGCTTAATAAGGTCGGAGCGCACAAAGACCGAATCATCTTAAATATGGCAACAAAGATTAGGTCAACAGTCCGAACCATGTAAATAATTTGATCCCATAAACATAGACAAAAATAAAAAATAAAAAAGACAACCTACTTCATTTAAAACTATTATATTGTAGCAACAGTGAAAACCCGACATCCACGTTAATCCAAAATTAAACAAGTACAATAATTTAAATATCTGGAAAGGGTTTTAACAGCGGACGAGAAGTCTGACACTGAAATCCAAAAGTGTATTGGGAAAGCGAAAGATGCATTAAAAAAACTAAAAAAAGTATTAACAAACAGAAAATTTTGTTAAAAACAAAGAAAAAGTAATGAATGGTTACGTAACATTAGAATGTAGTTCCACAGAAGCATGCTGAGCATGTGAGCAATAAAATATTAGCGAAAATTGGAAAAGAGACACCTCTACTTAACATCAGAAAGAAACAGTTGAAATTTCTATAATAATATAATGAGAAAAGAGAGCTTGGAAAATTGGATACTCGCAGTCTAGATTGAAGGAAAGAGGGACGAAGGAAAATAAAGCGTAACCTACATCGAGAGTTAGAGTAAATAGATGACGTAAGGAGGATTAGATGAGACAGCAGATACGAAAATTTACTAAGGGCTACAACTGACAGAGGAAGAGAGATATGATCGCTAGCGTCCTGAAGGAATAGAGTACAAAGAAGAAGAAGAAGAAGAAGAAGAAGAAGAAGAAGAAGAAGAAGAAGAAGAACTTTTTGACGGAGAACTTCAAGAATAAAAAGAAGCATATCAACCTCTATGAGTTATTTAATGCCCAAATCCAAATATTTTTCACATAATTTTATGATTTCAACTAAATAATTTCTTTAACTCAATTGTATGATTTCAACTACACTTAAAATGTATTGGTGTTTACTTTACTATAAATATGTATTGTTACTACTTTTTTATATTATGACTTTAATTTCTCACTGATATTTAATGAAAAGTAATGTTTTATTTTCATAAAATTAGTCAAAAAGAAACATGACACTGAAGATATTAGCCACTACTTTTCCAGTCGTTCTGTCAGCTTTTGAATTTCACGTCGGAGAAACGACACGTCTTTTGAGGCTAACCACGAATCAACTCATGTTTTGATATCTTCATAAAAATGAAAGTGCAGCTCAGCCAGGCCATGTACCATCGATCGGAACAAGTGATAATCGGACGGGGAAACGTCTGATGAATACAGCGGGTGGGGTAGGGCTACCCATTTAAGCGTTTCCAAGTATATTTTCGCCCGTTTTCCAACATGTGGCCTAGCGTTGTCATATCGCATAATCACTTTGTCTGCTCGTATAGCGGACGTTTATTTTTTCTTCAATGCTCGCCTCAAACGCATCAATTGTAATCGATAACGACTACCCGTGATGGTTTCGGTCGGCCTGAGCAGCGCCTATTAAACTTCACTTAGCTAATCCTAGAAAATGCAGAGCAGAAGCTTCGAACCATGGATATTCGGCATGCCGCCGATGTTGTTGCATAGCCGGGCTTGTCCCACGATCGTCTACGCTTAGGTTGTCCTAGTGTATCCACTTTTCATCACCGGTCACGATACAATGCAAAAAAAAAACTTTCCTTTTCTCTTGTTGAAGCAGCTATTAACACGTGACAAGTCGCCGGTTGAAGCTGTCTCGGCTTCAACTCCTACGGCATCCAATGTCCTTGCTTTTGAATCACTTCTAATGCTTTCAAATGTTTCGAAACTGTTGTGTAATCAACTACAGAAGGAGTTGAATTTAGTTTTAATGATACGATGTACGTCCAGACAGATGGCATTGCGATGGAGAGCCCTTTGTGTTCAGTTTTAGCCAACATTTTTGTTGGTTATTTTGAGCGTCAGTTATTTAAGAAAGTTAATAAACCATCTGTTTATATGAGATATGTTGATGACACTTTCTCAATTTTTGATTGTGTCAGTGACGATAATAATTTTCTGGAACAATTTAATTCCTTACATCCGTCTTTGAAGTTTACGATGGAGGTCGAGCAGGATAGGCCTCTCCACTTTTTGAATGTCCTTGTACAACTTAAGGACGGGGTTTTCGTAACTAGTGTTTTTCTTAAACCCACTTTCACTGGTTTGTATACCAGTTAGAGAACTTTTGTTCCAAAGTCTCATAAAATAAGTTTAATTGAGACCCTGGTTCATCGTGCCGTAACGATTTCTTCCCCCGGATTGTTGAATGATAAAATTGCTAATTTGCAAAGAATCTTTGAATGTGATGGTTATCCATTTGAAGTTATTAAACGCGTGATCGCTAGAAAAGATCAGGGGTTTTAAAGCTAGACGTTGTCCTATTTATTTGAAGTTGCACTGGCTTGGAAGAAAAAGTCAGCTAATAACTGATAAGGTTTCGGCGTGCGTTTTGTTGTGATACTTTTCAGTTAAGTTGCGTCCTGTGTTTTAGATTCGAACTGTGTTTCCTTCGTTTAGTAAAAGATATGTTGTCCCATTTTCGTAAAAAATCAGTTGTATACAAATTCAAATGCCGTTGCAATGAGGTTTAAATAGGACGAACTAATCTAAGTTTGGAATCACGGGTAGCGCAGAACGTCTCCGCAAATGTACATTCGGGTAGTCCAAGTCGGAAAAACTCAGGCTGTTCACGACTCGGCTATCGGACAACATTTACTTGACAGTCACGACTGTGTTACTTGGTATGAGGAAGCATGATTTTCTGTTCTGCACAGTACTCGCTCGGCATACTATCTACGTTTTTCGGAGGCTGTGTATTTAAAAATACATCAGCCTAGCCTGTGCATACAGAAAGAATATGCAGAAAAAAATGAAGAGGAGGTCAAAAAGTGCAGGGTGACGCTCGCCGTCAGGCCAGGTGTTTTTCGTTTTTCTTTGGTGGCCTCAAGAAAATGGATTTTGTGTCTCTCATTACACTGGGCAGTTGAAACAGACACCAACTAAGTCGCTCCTACTTCCTCTTTATCAGTCTTACTGTCAATCCGCAAGTCCGACTTTAACACATACGCAATCCGCCGAAAAAAAACTGACCTCCTTTGCGCTGCTGGCACCGCTTTTTATGCCATCCCAAGACGGCCAAAATTTGCATGTGTGCAAATATCTTTTCGCTATGGACGAAATAGGCGCGCATAAATTGTCTTCAAAGGCTGCCATAGTTCTTTTTTCTCATTATTTTGCAAGCAAGACCCGTTGGCGCTCGTTTCGAATTCCGAGGTAAGTCATGTCTTTTTTTACATCCCTCCCTGATCTCATGATGACAAAAGTGGCAGCCCGGCGATGGTCGTTTTACTGTGCGGTGGCATCGCTCTGCTATCCCATTCCCAGCTGGAACATAAGCGCAACGGAACCGCCAGTTGACTCCCCACTCGCGCGCAAAAGCTCTGAATTCCCTGCTACAGAAGGCTAGGTCGTTGTCCGTGAGGAGCTCGTGGAGTGGGCCTCGCTCGAAGAACACAGCTTTCAACTGGCGAATCACGGCCGCCGAGTCGTGTCTCACCAATTGCTTCCGGGATGAAAAACTCGACGGGCCACAGTCCGTCAGCGTTACGAAGTGATGGGCACCATAGTGGGTGATATCCATTCCCAGTCTCTGCCATTTCTCGCTAACCCTGAGCTTTCCTTTTACCCTGTGAGTTAGTGCGGGGTCTATGGACTGGCATTCCTCACACGTCCGTATAGCTGATCTGACAGCTGCTTTTGTCGTTATCGGGCAGACTCTCCTGGTGAAGTAGGTAGTGCGCCGCACTCCTGAGTGACCGCTGTTTCTGTGGATGGACATGATTTGGTCTGCGTCCAGTTCATCCACATGTATGTCGCCAATCAGTGGCCCGGGTCAATTGCTTTTCTTCAGTGCGTCAAACCATCGCTGCGGTACTCTCGTCAGTCGATCAGTTATATTCAGAGCCGAGGGAACCAGTCTCACGTCCACGGTCATCTGATACTCTTCCATGAGCTTCTTGAGGGTGTTCAGCAGCCTCCTGATGAGCATTTCGCTTGACGCCTTGGTGCGCACTCGTGCTCTCCTAGTAAGAGTATCCGACACCCAGTGGTACACCCAAACGGAATCTGTTTCCACGTGTAGCGTCTTGCACTGCCACTAGAGTGCCAAATTGACGCCTTTCAACACGGCATCCAGCTCTGCTATCTTGATATGTTGAGCGTCGTCTTTAGGTCGCAGTCAGCAAGCGTCCTCCAGCACTCTTTGGTGGCTCTCTAATGCCACTCCGATCGCCCGAGAGCTGGCATCCACCCAAACGTTCAGCTCCCGGCCATCCACGCACCAATCCCCACGGACCGAAATCGTCTCGCTGCACGCAATCCACGGTCTCGGACAGCATGCGCTGGAGGAGGGTATCCTTCGTTTCGTCGTCCCAGCCCTTCGTCACCGAACTTGCTCTCCTCTTGAGCATTCCGCAGACCACACGGAGCCAATCTCTATTATCTGAATACTGCTATCATCCTTCTGAAAAATAGTGTTACTTACTCGTTCAAGAGACTCCAGATTTAATATCTCTATTATCTGAATACTGCTATCATCCTTCTGAAAAATAGTGTTGTTTTACCGTTCAAGAGACTCCAGATTTAATATCTCTATTATCTGAATACTGCTATCATCCTTCTGAAAATAGAAAAGTTATTACTGCTCAAGACACTCCAGATTTAATATCTTCATTATCTGAATACTGCTATCATCCTTCTGAAAAATAGTGTGTTGTTTTAATGTTCAAGACACTCCAGATTTAATATTCTATTATCTGAATACTGCTATCATCCTTCTGAAAAATAGTGTGTTGTTTTACCGTTCAAGACACTCCAGATTTAATATCTCTATTATCTGAATACTGCTATCATCCTTCTGAAAAATAGTGTGTTGTTTTACCGTTCAAGACACTCCAGATTTAATATCTCTATTATCTGAATACTGCTATCATCCTCTGAAAAATAGTGTGTTGTTTTACCGTTCAAGACACTCCAGATTTAATATCTCTATTATCTGAATACTGCTATCATCCTTCTGAAAAATAGTGTGTTGTTTTACCGTTCAAGACACTCCAGATTTAATATCTCTATTATCTGAATACTGCTATCATCCTTCTGAAAAATAGTGTGTTGTTTTACCGTTCAAGACATCCAGATTTAATATCTCTATTATCTGAATACTGCTATCATCCTTCTGAAAAATAGTGTGTTATTTTCCGTTCAAGACACTCCAGATTTAATATCTCTATTATCGAATACAATACTCTCCCCTTGAAAACATGTGTTGTTTTACCGTTCGAATACTCCAGATTTAATATCTCATTATCTGAATACTATCATCCTTCGAAAAATAGTGTGTTGTTTTACCGTTCAAGACACTCCAGATTTAATATCTCTATTATCTGAATACTGCTATCATCCTTCTGAAAAATAGTGTGTTGTTTTACCGTTCAAGACACTCCAGATTTAATATCTCTATTATCTGAATACTGCTATCATCCTTCTGAAAAATAGTGTGTTGTTTTACCGTTCAAGACACTCCAGATTTAATATCTCTATTATCTGAAAAATTTCCATACCCACGTCTATTGAACAGGTGAAGAGGCTCATCCCTTGTTCCCTGTTTAGGATGTTGTTTCCGGCTTTCTCTTTTCTATTCTTTTTACCCTTACGTAGCCCCCTGCGCATCAGTGGCGTTATCGCCTTGCTTGGGGTGATATGATTAAAAAAAATTAAAAAAAGAATATTCTTCCGAAAAATGGTGTGGTGGTTTCTCGTTTCCTACACTACTGACTTCACAGTAAACAAAGAACAGAAATCTGGAGTGACATGATAGCCTCCGTGCTGAAAAGGATCAGTGGAGAAGGCAAAGTGAAACCATTCGACTATATTTCAGAAAAATCGTAGCAATTAACAGATAATAAAAAGTGGAAATCTGAAGGGAGATAATAGTCTACGTCCTGAAAGAGATCACCGGAGAACGCAACGCGAAACCACCCCACTATTGTTCAAAAGAATCTTGGCAAATCGCAGAATAAAAAATAGGAATCTGGACGCTCGTGATAGTCTGCGTCCTGAAAGAAGACAGCGGTGAAGGTAAATAGAAACCACATCACTGACATTTCCAAGGAGATATAGCAACAACAAAAAAAATGCAATCAGGTTTGATATGATGTTGCGTCTTGAATAAAGACAGTTAAGAAGGCAACATGCAACCACCCGACCTTCAGTCACTAGAATTATGAAAAAATTACAGAAAATAAATCCGGAGAAACATGTTAGAATACGCCCTGAAGGAAGACAACGTAAAATGAATCCACTACATTTCACAAGAAGTCATAGCAACTCATAAATAATAAATACGAGGAATCTGCAATGACATGATATTCTAAGTTCTGAAAGAAAATATTAAAGAAGGCAATTTGAAATAATTCCAATGTCTTTCAGAAGAATCATGGCAATTTTCAGATAATAAAGATATTAAATCTGGAGTGCCTTGATAGTTTACCTACTGAAGGAAGTCAGTGGTGTATGCTGCGGGAAACCACCATAATCTCTTTCGGAAGAGCAATGACAATATTCAGATAAAAGAGCTATTAAATCTGGAGTGCCTTGATAGTTTACCTACTGAAGGAAGTCAGTGGTGTATGCTGCGGGAAACCACCATAATGTCTTTCGGAAGAGCAATGAAAATATTCAGATAAAAGAGCTATTAAATCTGGAGTGAATTGATAGTTTACCAACTGAAGGAAGCCAGTGGTGTATGCTGCGGGAAACCACCATAATCTCTTTCGGAAGAGCAATGACAATATTCAGATAAAAGAGCTATTAAATCTGGAGTGCCTTGATAGTTTACCTACTGAAGGAAGTCAGTGGTGTATGCTGCGGGAAACCACCATAATGTCTTTCGGAAGAGCAATGACAATATTCAGATAAAAGAGCTATTAAATCTGGAGTGCCTTGATAGTTTACCTACTGAAGGAAGTCAGTGGTGTATGCTGCGGGAAACAACCATAATCTCTTTCGGAAGAGCAATGACAATATTCAGATAAAAGAGCTATTAAATCTGGAGTGCCTTGATAGTTTACCTACTGAAGGAAGTCAGTGGTGTAAGCTGCGGGAAACCACCATAATCACTTTCGGAAGAGCAATGACAATATTCAGATAAAAGAGCTATTAAATCTGGAGTGCCTTGATAGTTTACCCACTGAAGTGAGTCAGTGGTGTAGGCAACGAGAAACCACTACTCTATCTTTCGAAAGAATCATGGCAATTTTCAGATAATTGCGATATTAAATCTAGAATCCCTTGCTTGTTTACTTCCTGATAAAAATCAGTGGTTTCTTCAACGGGAAACCACTATGTTATCTTTTGGAAGAATCATAGCAATTTTCAGATAAGACAGATATTAAATCTAGAGTGTTTTCGTATTTTACCAACTGAGGCAAGTCAGTGCTGCAGGCAACGGTAAACCACCACACAAGCTTTCAAAAGAATCGTGATCATTTTCAGATAATAAATATATTAAATCTGGAGTGTCTTGATAGTTAACTTCCTGCAAGAAGTCATTGGTGTGAGCTACAAGAAACCACAACAGTATTTTTCGGAAGAATCATGGCAATTTTCAGACAATAAAGATGTTAAATCTGGGGTGTCTAGATAGTTTACTCTCTGCAGGAGGTCAGTGCTGTAGGCAACGGTGAACTACCACACTATCTATCTGACGAATAATGACAAATTCAGATTATAGAGATATTAAATATGAAGTATCTTCATAGTTTACCTCCTGAAAAAAGTCTATGGTTTTGTCAACGGGAAACCACCATATATCTTTCGGAAAAATCATGGCAATTTTCAGATAATAGGGATATTAAATCTGGAAGGTCTTGATTGTTTACTACCTCAAGGAACTCAGTGGTTTCCTCAACGGGAAGCCACCATATTATCTTTCGGAATAATCATGGTTTTTTCCAGATAATAGAGATATTAAATCTGGAAGGTCTCAGATTAAATCCTTGAGAAAATCAGTGGTGTCGTCAACGGCAAACCAACCCACTATCTTTCAGAAAAATCAAGGCAATTTTCACATCACAGATATTAAATCTGAAGTGACTTCATAGTTTACTCCCTGAAGAAAATCAGTGGTGTTGTCAACGGCAAACCAACACACTCTTTTTCGGAAAAATCAAGGCAATTTTCAGACAATAGAAATATTTAATCTCGAGTGTCTTGTTAGTTTACCTACCTAAAGGAAGTCAGTGCTGTAGGCAATGGGAAACTATCACACTTGCTTTCGGAAGAATCATGACAACTTTCAGACAACAAAGATATTAAATCTGAAGTATCTTCATAGTTTACTTCCTGAAGGAAATCAGCTGCTGCAGGCAACGGGAAACCACCACAATATCTTTCGGAAGAATCATGGCAATTTGCAGATAACAGAGATATCAAATCTGGATTGTCTTGATAATTTGCCTCCTGGAGGAAGTCAGTGGTGTAGACAACGGGAAGCCACCACACTATCTTTTGCAAGAAACATGGCAATTCGCAGATAATGAAAAAAATGGACATAATAGTAAACGTCTCGAAAGAAAAAACTATTGATGCACTGGAAACCACAAGAAGACGAGGTAATTCCCACTTAATAGGAAAAAAAGCGGAAGGACTTTGGAGTCACATGATTGTCTACGTTGAATTCATTGTCTATCAGATCATCCGCCTAGTAGTGCAGTGCGAACAGTATCACTTCACGTGGTTTAGCCTGCCTAGAGAAAGCGGTTTACAAGGATGTGGCGAGAGGAGCCAACAAGTCAGACTTTTAGGGGATGGGGGAAGATTACTGTTGCTCCTCCTCCCTCAATAACAAGGTGCAGCAGCCTAGCAAGAAAAGTACTACTTCTACCCACTTCCCCCTACTCGCATAAAAATATATACATATATTTTACATTGGATGTCAAAGTAAAGATTTCGTCATCAAACGTACAATACCAGCCATCACTATTAGGCCACCCCGGTGTTTTTTTAAAGAAATGATACATTTAGTGGATAATTTTAAATGAAAATAGAATAGTTCTTTTGTTATTATTACTTTGCAAAATTTTACAAGGCAAGGAAGCAAAGATGAACTTGTCTGAATCACCTTAAATTTTCCTCATTCTTTCATTGGATGAAACTGCAATATAGGTAATTATTAAATATTTATAAATTCATTTAATGCACATGTTATACTGCAATATTAACAAAAGAACCATTCTATTTTCATTTATAATTATTCACTTGGCAATAAATACTAAAAAATAGAATGAAATACATCATTTTTTAAAACACCGGGGTGGCCTAATAATTATGGCCGATAGTGTATAAAATTAAATTTGCTTTTTAATTAAAAATACACTGTAACACGGAAATTTCTATGTTTCGAGATTTCTTCCTCGTCATCAGGCAATGTTACATCATTGTCGTGAAAGTGATTTTCATTTAAATATAAGAAACAATACGTTTGTTATTTATAGATATGGGAAGACAGAAATATTTATGTGTGTCCCAATGTATTTTTAATTAAAAACAAATTTAATTATATGATTATATTATGCTCTGCAATATTTATTATTGTTTAATAATATTATTATTATTTATTATTATTTAATAATATTATTATTATTTTAAAAAAAAGTAAATTCCAGAGTACTCGGAATTGGAAAACTGTTGGTTCTCTTTACCTGGAGATATATATATATATATATATATATATATATATATATATATATAAGAGAGAGAGAGAGAGACAGAGACAGAGAGAGAGAGAGAGAGAGAGAGAATAAAAAGTGTGAGAAGCCGTGAAAGTTTTCTTTAAAGTCTATATTTATTATTTTTGTTATTATACATGTTATGATGCATTAAGTGTCCATAATGGTATTTGTGACGCTACACGTGTTTCGAGTCTAACATTGACTCTCTTCAGGCGAATAAATTTGTGGCTTTACTTATCGAGTTCTTTTTGTTTCTGATGTCCAACTTGTTGTTTTATAAATAAGTAGAAAAAATAAGAAAATAAATAAAATTAGTAAAATGAAATGAAATAAGATAAAATAAAATAAATCAAATTTTGGCACGTTGAATGGTCTATGTTTTTTCACATCAGCACGTGTATAAATGGATAAACATAAATAAATAAACAGATGAATGAATCAAGTGGTTACCCCAATTTGAAGTGATTTTGGGTCTGGGGTTACCTTTTTAGTTTGTTAAAATAGTCGCCTTTGCTTATCTATCATCGGTCAGTTGGTTGTTCTTATATATTATTCATTATTAAGTTAGAACATGTACAAACTACAAACTACTACAAAATTGTACATTTTGTTTTGACACTCAGATTGTTCGAATTTACTAGAAGTTATCATATTATCTCGTCACTGTCAAACAGAGAAAATCGTGTAGTTTGAAGTTGAACACATTACAAAACTCGAAAGCCCGTGCAAGACTATCATGCAAGGCACCGTTTAAGCTGGATGTAGGAAAGAACGCCAGCGTAAAAATTGGTTGGACAATGTCTAACAATCGACAGCTATGACTGTACCAGAACTGCTGATGGTTGTCGTTGATAGACCGTTGTGGAAAAGAGTTAGTGTGGCTTCTGCATTCGGATCTGCTCTACGAGTCCAAAAGCCAAGGCGATGATGACGACTGTCTACGTCCTGAAGGAAGACAGTGGTGAAGGCAAAATGAAACAACTCCAATATCTTTCAGAAGAATCATGGCAATTCACAGATAATAAAGAAAAGATATCAGGACAAGGACATGTTTGTCTACATCCTGGAAGAAGACAGTGGTGAAGAATCATAAAAAATCATGGTAATTCACAACTCATAAGAAAATGATTCTGGTGGGACATGACAGTCTACGTCCTGAAAGAAGACAGTCAAGAAGGCAACGGGAAACCATCCCACTCTATTTCACAAGAAGACATGGCAATTCATATAAAAATAAAGAAACGGAATTTGCAAAGACATGATAGTCTGCGTCTTGAAGGAAGTCAGTGGAGAAGGCAAAAAAAAAAAACAATCCACAATCTTTCAAATGATTCATGGAAATTCAGGGATAATAAAGGAAATCTGGAGGAACATGATAGTTTAACTGTTGAAGGAAGTCAGTGGAAAAACAACTTGAAACTACTCCACTATCTTTCCCAAGAATTGATAGCAATTGACAGATCATATAATCCTGTTTACATTCGAAACTGACTTCACTGGTAATGACCTATAAAATCGAAAAATGTATATGGCGGCCATATCTGTTTCAAAATCGCTATTTCAATGGCAAATATTTAGATAAGATCCATTCTTTAGTTCCACCATTTCATACATTTTTTAGTTCCACCAGTTCATACATCTACAGCTGGAATATGCCATGCTTATTCTTTTGATACATATCACTTTCCTATTCTATATGTTATAGAATATTCTTTCCCACGAACTGTTAATTTCTGGAATAGGCTCCCGCGTGAATACTCCTTTGAATGATACAAATTTAACCTCTTCATATTTAAGGACAATCGTTATCTCCGCTCTTTATCCTCATAATTTTCTCTTTCTTTTACCTTTGTCACTCATATCACGCCTTATTCGTCATAACCCTTTAAGCAGTAACACTTCAATTTTAGTGGCTCTCAGGCCTTGTATTGAATGAACTTTAATATAAAAAGTCTCACTTTCTGAGCCGATGTAATTTGAATATATATGGATATCAGAAATGTTTTGAAAACCCCAAGTGAACCAATTCACTTAGTTAATATTCATTTTTAGTACAACTTTGTTTATATATATATATATATATATATATATATATATATATATATATATATATATATATAAAGAAATGCTTATCTAATGCGATGTACAATTGTATCCCCTGCATAGTCTGTTCATTTGGTTCACTTTATGAGCCATCGTTTCGGGCTAGTCTGGTAAGATCTTGCGTCGGTCGCGTTGAGACAAGTGTAAGTGATTGCGTTCCGACTCTGCGCACGCATGCGCACCTTCGACTCAATTATTGTCGCCATCTTGCAGAAAAGCAAGAAATAAGATGATCGGAATGTTTTTGAGTTTGCAGAGAGGCAAGAAGATACTGGAAGAATGGAGAGACAGGCTACTTATTAAATAACAGCAACATCAATAATAATAATAATAATAGATGTAATTTGATGAAAGTCAAGATGCATGCTGGGAATGTGTCGCAGAAGCCAGCAATGTGCTCTCAATGTAACATGTATTGATTTTTCCTGTGTAGGTCATTGGATGTGTTCATTCTAACGTTATTGAAAATACCAAATTTTCTCTCTCTCTCTCTCTCTCTCTCTCTCTCTCTCTCTCTCTCTCTCTCAGGGTTATCACTTCTTCAGTTCTGATCTTCGATGCTTTCGCAGAAATAACCCCTTGATATACGATTCCTTCCCTATTGTTCACTACGCCATAGATTTTTTCCTCTATTTTGTTTATTTCTTCTTTTTTTTTTCTTGTTTTTTTCGTTATATTGACCTTTCTTTCTCTTTTAAATTAATTTCTTCAACCATATCACTGATGTTGTTACTTTTTAACGTTCTCTTCCTACCTGCTCTATCTATCTATCTATCTATCTATCTATCTATCTATCAGAGTATGTTCATTATCTATCTATCTATCTATCTATCTATCTATCTATCTATCTATCTATCACAGTCTGTTCATTATCTATCTATCTATCTATCTATCTATCTATCTATCTATCTCTCAGAGTCTGTTCTTTATCTATCTATCTATCTATCTATCTATCTATCTATCTATCTATCATCAGTCTGTTCATTATCTATCTATCTATCTATCTATCTATCTATCTATCTATCTATCTATCGAGTCTGTTCTTTATCTATCTATCTATCTATCTATCTATCTATCTATCTATCTATCACAGTCTGTTCATTATCTCTCTATCTATTTCTCAATCATTGTGTGTGCGTCTCTCTCTTTCTCTCTCTCTCTCTCTCTCTCTCTCTCTCTCTCTCTTGCTCTCCTTGTCTTTGGATTGACCATTCTTTCTTTAAAATATCCATCTTCAACCATTTCTGTTTTTTTCACATATTTTCCTTTCTATCACTCTTTCAACTCTCTCTATCACTCATTCTCTCTCTTTCTCTCTCTTAATCTCTCTCTCTCTCTCTATTTTAAATGACT
>JBBBDQ010001133.1:2415000-2437500 GCA_037127315.1 Ascarosepion bandense | reverse complement strand
TATGGAACTCTCTTCCGGCTTCTTGCTTTCCAGTCAATTTGATTTTCAAAAACTGAAATGCAGTGTCAATCGTTATCTTCTGTCTTTTGTAGTCTTGTTCTTTTACCCTCTTCTCTCCTTAATAGTATATATTTTTCTCATATTACCTTACCCATTGTGTCTTGATTAAATGTGTACTGTAGTAGATTTCAATAGATAGAAAGTTAAATTTGCATATCTTGTGTTGTCCTGAGATAATTTATTTAAGAATAGCATTAACATACTGCAGTGAGCGAAATAAGAATTTATAGTGGGTCTGTTTGTATGAAACGGTAGATACTGTTCCAATGACTTCTTTACACTAAACTCTACTCTATACTAGGTTCAAGAGCCGCTCAAGGTCCAGGGTTAATGTTAAATTCTGATAAACGTAATGTGAGATTTCAATAAAAAGAGAGGTGCTTGGTAGTAAACACTGCGATTGACTCTTGACTTGAAAATGTTATAACTATAGTGTTCATGGAAGCATATACGTGGGAGTCGATGTGTTTGGATATGTCCGAAATGGTGAATCTTGTTATGGTGAGCAACTAATGCACTGAGTGTGTTGTTTTTTAAATTATACTCTTTTTTCATTTCTAAATTCCTTGAAGTTTCTCCTATGTATTTTTTGTAGCAACTATTACAGATGATAGCGTTAATTCCTCGTTTAAGTTTCAGCCTATTGCTTTATTTCTGTATTAGTCTATTATTGTTTTAATAGTAGTTGTAACAAATGTTATGCTATTTAGTAAATTCTTTTTTATTGTCGTTCTGATAGTTTGTGTGTAGAACAATTTCTGTTTTGTAATATTTTACGAGCCTCTTGTTTTCTGCTAAATAAGAAATAATTGAGTCATTGGATAAACTTAAAAGCGTTTTCATTGTATTTATTCTCTACGTGTACAAATCGAGTGTTATATATTGCCGCTGGATCTGGACAAACAACGACAACGAGGATTTACAACAACTACATTAACAAGACGTCATATATTACACATGTCTGACCATTCGTTCATTTCTAGACATCTACAACAACATTCCTGTCTACATTCACAATATAAAAAAATAATGATCGAGAACGCAACTATCCTACACCAAAAAAAACAAAACAAAACAACAAAAGCAAATTACAGATCGTCGAGGCAATATTCATTAAAAAAGACTTAAGCCGTCAATTAATAGAATCAGCTAAGAATAATGTTGTAATGTTCTAAAATGTTTATAAAAAGAAGTTTTTTTCATGCTTTAACATGTGCATGACCATGACATTACAAGATAAAAAAAATTCCATTGTGTATAATATTCAGGTTCTAATGAACGCTAATCAATTTGTCAACCCTTATATTTGAAGCAAGAAGAAAATTTACAGTAATTTTTAGCAACACAGTTTTGCGGTTATTTTTTGTTACAACAACATACACCCCTGAAGATGATCTCGGAAGGAGATCGAAAGTACTTGGGAACATTGAGAAATGAATAATAAAATCAACTGTCAAAGTTACAGCGTATTTCTTTCAATTAAAGATTATCCGTAAGTACGAACGGATTTTATTGAAAATAGGAAGACACTCTCTTTGCAATTTATTTAATCTGACATTCCTAAACAAGGAAAACATATATATATATATAACAATACAGTATTTTACTTTTGTCTATACTTCTGAGATGAAGTATTATTTACCCTATTTACATCGTTCGGACTATTGTCCTCATCTTTAGTGTCATGTTTCGGCCGTTGTACGCTCCAGCCTTCATCAGGTGATATGAATTTCGAACCAATCACTTTATTTCGATTACTGAGGAATATCATTCACATTCTATGTGCAATGCCACTTCTGGTAGCCATATAGTTATCTATATCGACTGTGCCATGTGCTCTCAAGTGGATGCAGACATTGATTGGTTCCAGTGACTTAAATCAAATAGTTGTGAATTCACTAACAGGATACAGCAGTAGTGAAGAAATAACTTAGAGAGTTAAGTTAAACTTAAACTACATGGTTACCAGAAGTAGCATCGCACATTGAATGAGAATGGTATACCCCAGTGATCGTTATAAAGGGCTCGGTTCGAAATTCCTACCACCTAAAGAAGGCTGGAGCGTACAACGGCTGAAACGTAGCCAACATGGCAGTAAATAGAAGGACGATAGTCTGAACAATGTAAATAGTGCATTATATTTTTATTCTTCGTCGGTGCCGATTGTGTGAAGTTGGAGGGTAACCGCAGAGTGTTCGCACATATACAACTGTGCCGACGAGAGTCGTTAGCCAGTCTTTGCTTCTTCAGGCGGCAAGGATCTCTCTTCTTATGCCAGACTTATATAACTCCCAATTTCTTAAGCTTATTTTTTTTTTTTTTTTGCTTTTTCGGTTTGTCGCTTAATTGACGTCATCTACAGCCAGATTCTTGTCAATCATCTTCTGTCAATCATCTTCGCAGACTCTAGCCTTTCATGCCGGTTGTGGCCAGTGTTTCTGTTTTTGTTGTCCCGCCGACACCATCTACGGACGGTAATATTTGTCAATCCTATCATTGCCGTTCAAAGTAATATATTACACTGAGGACTACAGAGTCTTAGTGCTCTTAAATAGAACCAGATGATTATTCCTGATTTTGTTGTTATGATGAGAATAGAAATTAAAAAGAAAATTGTTATTAATTGATTTCTGTTGGACGCTACTGTTATATCTTAGTCAGTCAAGTATCATACGATATATATATATATATATATATATATATATTTTTTTTTTTAATCATTTCACCCCGAGCAAGGCAGAAACGCCACTGATGTGCAGGGGGTTACATAAATGTAAAAGATTAATTAGAAAAGAGTGAGGAGTACAAGCTAGTTAGAAAGGAACAATAGAAAGCTGAGAAAGCAGGTGCAATGACAGATACATGGGCGGAGAGAAAGGGAAGGTTATACAGGGGAGGGGAGAGAGCTAGAGGCCAGTGGTTAGTAGGTGAGTATTAACTTTGCTTTTAAATTTCTGGAGGTCGTAGCCGTCAGGAAAGCAAGAATACGGGAGTGAGTTCCACAGGCGGGAAGTGCGAGAGAGGAAGCTGCAGGAGTAGAATTGTCGTCTGCGTTTGGCTAACCTGACTGTGAATGGGTGGGACCCAGTTGCCAGTCTGGTTGAACGGGTAAACACCTGTTGAGGAGGCATCAGTGACTTAAGCTCATCCGAGCAGAAGCCATGAAAGTATTTATAGAAGAGACAGAGGGAGGCCACATTTCGACGATGGGAAAGTGGCTGCAGACGAGTCGCCAGATCAGTACCTATCACATTACAGACTCTCCTTTGGAGCTTGTCAAGAACACTGAGGAGAACGGCAGGGGCACCTGACCATAAATGGCAGCAGTACTCCATGCACGGACGGATGGTTGACTTGTATATATGCAGGATGGATTCAGGTGGAAAAAACATCCTGGATCGACATAGTGACCCAATCTTCTTAGCAGTAGATTTTGCTATGGATTCAATATAGTGCTTCCATTTGAGGTCTGAGGACAGGGTAAGTCCGAGGAGGCGTAGTGTATTACTCTCCGGGAGAATCATCTGGTCCATGCTTATGGGAGGCAGAAGAGGTTGCCTGTAATGGTTGACAGACAACAGCTTGGTCTTAGATGAATTGAAGTTGACAAGCCACTTCTTGCCCCAGTTCACCACAGAGTGTAGATCCCGCTCAAGGTCAGCAGCGAGATTATGTCTGTCCGCCACGACAGGTTTCTTACTGGAGCGGGAGTATATTGTAGTGTCATCTGCGTAGATGCCTACTTGGGACTTGATCTCATCTGGGAGGTCGTTGATGAAAATAAGGAAGAGCGTTGGGCCCAGGATAGAGCCTTGTGGGACACCAGCATTCGTGCTGTAGGACGAAGAGGCACGCCCATTCAGAACGACCTTCATTTTGCGGTTATTTAAGAAAGATTGGATTAGGTCAAGCAGGCGACCGGTAATACCATAACCGCGTAGTTTGCATAGGAGGCCAGGGTGCCAAACCCTGTCGAAAGCCTTGGAGATATCCAGAGCAACCGCGCGAGCCTCGTCAGACTCATCAAGGGCCTGTAGCATGTACTCCGTTACAGTAGTTAGCAGGTCGGCTGTGGACCTGTCAAATCGGAATCCATATTGCCTGTCGGAGAACAGATATTCTTGCAGTAGATTATCTTTTCTTTTTTAGGATAGACTGATTGCCAACCAAGGCTATAGGAACCTTAGATCAGTCAGTGAGTTAATTGTCAGACGTGATGCACGCTTCCGCGATCATGTCTCATTCGTTCATCAGAACAATTACCATGAAAGGTAAAGTATTGTTTGTTTCATTCTATAAATAAATTATAAGTCCGACTTTGTTTGGCTTATCTCTAAGGTCGAGTAAATCAGTTTCATGGGAATATATTAATAGGGCGTCAGCAATATGTATAATGGCTTCAGCGTAAACATCAATTTAGTCGGAAGAAGTTTTAAAAAAACGAAACGCATCAAAGTGAAACATTTTCCTCTTTGCAATAGTTTTTCTCCTTAAATATATTTTTATATCTAAACTTATTTATAAATGAAACGCTGTGTGTGTGTGTGTGTGTGTGTGTGTGTGTGTGTGTGTGTGTGTGTGTGTGTGTGTGTGTGTGTTAGCTATAGACTCCGAAACGGCTGAACCGATTTTCTTGAAAATTTACACAGTTGTACTATAAGCGTCTGCGAGTGTTTTTAGCTAGGTTTTGTGTCGAGGTACCCCCGATAAATATCGAAAATCGATAATCGAAAAAATCGGGTTATAGAAGGAATGGTCCGATTTTAATCAGTTTTGATACACTCATAGACAAAGACACAAGAAACGATATTCAGAAGTTTCAAGGTTGCATTTCTTACAATAATGCAGAAAATCGATAATATATATATATATATATATATATATATATATATATATATATATATATATATATAAAAGGCAAGATGTTTGTGTGTGAGTCTGTTTATCTGCCTGTATGTCTGCATTTTTTCAGCCCTTTTAGTTTTTGCTTCGGGTTTGGCTTTAAGTAGGTATAATTGTAGTTCTCAGTCTCAGCCATGATACCATTTACTCAGAGGACTTATTTAGCCTTCAAAATTCAGTTTACGACGAAAAAAACTTATTTGATATCGATACCAGGAATATTGCTTTTTAGTCTTTTGTGCCAACGTCCAAAGAGTCTGAGCTCCAGGACCATGCATTAGTTTTAAAGCTTTCATTACACCCTACCAACGCCGGGGTATACTGCTAAGGTATTAATGAAAAGTTGGAAATGTCTATTTTTAAAGACCAAATAAGCATTACATTTATTACGACCGCAGGTTTAATCAATGTTCTGATTTTTTTCGAACTCCCCATCTTTTTATTTGGCAGCTTAGAGTCGTGCGTGATTGCATTAGTGCACAAGCGCGCATGTGCGAGTCTGGAAACGAGGACACGTTCCTCTGTGTGTCTGTTTATTGCAATCTTATGATTAATATTTAGAGGATGACACAAGTATAAGAAAAAGTAACAGTCAAAATAAGTTAGTCGGTTGAATGATGCTATTGTCAAAGAATTTGTGCTATGAACTCTTTGCACTTTATGAGCAGCATGAGATGAAGTTTAGAGGCGAATGTTTATTGATCGGGTTGGATTCTTGTAAACAAAACAGCAGGAGGAATGAACGTAAACGGTTAACTATTTATTTCTGTACATAACAAATACTCATTTTCTGGTTGAGACTTGAACACGAACACTAACACTGGACTATTCGGCAGTTATTTGCGTAGAAACGGTGGAGTAATAGATAGAGATATGCGTTGTGGTGCTGTGTAACGAGAGATCGGGGAGCAGAGTTCGAATTCCAGTGGAATTTCTTGCATTCACTTAGGCGCAAATATCCTTGGAAAAGGTATTCTTCTTCCCTCTAGTTATGGGTTAATTAACAGGACAGATTGGGTTTTATAGCCTTGGCTGGCAACCAGTCTACCGCAGAAATCAATGACAACCTACTAATTTCCTACCCAGTCAGTCATGTCTCTTTTGAGACATGATCGCCCAAAGCGTGTATCACGTATGGCACTTAACTAACTGAATAGATAGAGGCTCTGATTAAGGAACCGAAGAGCCGGTTTCGAATTCCAGTCAAATTGATTACATTCTAATACCCTTTGGAAAGGTATGAATCTATTTTATCTCTCCCAACAATCTATGGGTAAGCAGCAGGACAGACTGGTTTCTACAGCCTTGTTTGTGAACCAGTCTACCTCAGTAAGAATTGGCAACCGACTACGGCGAAATCCGTTATTCACCTTATGGCTGGGAAGAACTCGTGAGCTTTAGATGTAGGGCCGGTGATCCACATCTGTTTCAGCCATCGAAAGAGGTCCGTGAGCTCCACTTACAGCACTAGGGTGTGAATAAAGCAATACTTGACAGTGTTGCATTGAATGGAATTGACCTTGGTTGATCGAAGGATGATGTTAATTTGTAGGAAATTGAGTTGTCCAGGTTTTATATTAAAATTCTGAATGTCCAAGTAAATAATAATAAAATAAAAATGAAAAAAAAAACATGGATATGCCTTTTAAATAAATCATTTTAATTTCCAAACACATCTGCATGAATTCAAAAGAGTCAAAAAGAAGTACACATAATCTTTGTCAGAGTCAAAGTCTTTGTATAGTTCCTAAACAGAAGAGGATGTGGTTTAGAAAAGACTTTTAAATAGTAGTTCCACAGAAAAAAAAAACTTAATTCAAAAAATACTTTCATCATTACTGAAATATCACTGACCATTTTTATTGTTGTTAAAATGATGCGTTTGAAGTCGATGACCCATAAACATTAACATAAAGATGTCCACCATCAAAGATGATTTTCTTTTGTGTTGACATAAACATTGATATGCGACGATAACAGTCACCGAATAGCAGACGCAGGTCATAAATTAGGAATACTGTTCTATGACGTCATACCACATGAAAGACCGAAATGATTGTTCAACAAGTGAATATTTTTTATTATGCGTACAAGCAGCGTAATAAAAAATATACAAATATTGGACAACATTTATCATTTATTTTATTTTTATCAGAAGTTAAAGCTAAAATGCGATGTTTAGAAAGGCTTATGATTGAATATAATAGACATTCATTGTCTGTTATATTTAACAATCTGTTTATATATATATATATATATATATATATATATATATATATATATATATATATTAATGATGCTGACTTTTTCTAACTGGTTTTAAAACCAAAACAATCTATTTTCAAACGAGTTGTCAAATGTTTATAAGTAAAGCCCTTCAAAATATATTATAATCTCTAAACATTTGTGAGAAACTTGTGATTAATACTTATACACACTAACAAATAGAACCATAGCCAAAAATTTATGATGAAAAATTTCATGAAATTTAAAAAAGTTCAATGAACTTTTAAAAATATACTAAAACCTCATATTTCTCTATTATGGGGACCGCTAGTATTTGAAAAAGTAAAGAATACCGACGGACCAGATTATTAAAATCTGAAATGGAAGCTGCACTGGCCAAACTGAATAGCAACAAAACAGCTGGACCAGACAGCATTGTAATAGAAATGTTAGCAGCCTTAGGAGATTTCGGCATAGATAAAAATCACAAAAATTATAAATGAAATCTACAACAGTGGTGAAATCCCGAAAGAACTACGCAGAGATTGTTATCACGAAGGAGAGAGAAGTTTTTCTCTTTCTTCCTTGTTTATTTCTTTCTCACCCTTCTAACCCTACATGGAATTGAAATTAGACTTTTATGGAGAAACATTCCGATCACTTACCGACCTGCTCCATATCGAAGCGTTTTAAAAAAAAAAAAAAACAGGAGAGAAGAGATACTCACCACGATAGAAATCGGTTCGACAGACTGTTAAGACGAAAACGCTCTCTCACGTTAGCTTCTCTGTTCATCGCCCCAAGTAGAAACCCAAGGAAAGGGGAACATAAAGACTGTATTACCTCTAACAACAAATAGACATAGCAGCAGCAAGTAATTTGTGGACACTGAAAGAAGTTGGATTGTATTTTCTTATTAATTCTTTTTTTCTCTCTCTTTTGCTGTACAAAGAGTTACAAATATAATCATTAGTCCACATAGACTGGCCTTCGCTGCTGTCTTGTTAACTTTTTTATTTTGTCCTTGTCTGTTTCCCTTGTTTCTGCATTGTGCACCCAACCGTCTCTTAATTTCAGCTGTCGAGGAATGCAGCACGAAGACGACCACCCCATTCCTCGAGTCTTTAACTTACCTTGAGATCAGAAATCACAACGTGGCAGGGGGAAGTGAGGGATTCCGACAGATCATTGACATCTTCGATCACCTGGGTACTGAACAGAAGCGAACAGCTGCAGACTGAGGCGCTATTAACTTACAGCCAGTTGACGCACGCAACACACATACATGCAAGCCTGAGACTGTGAGGAGGAGTGGGTCATACACCTATCCATGAGACAGGACTAGTTGGTCTCACAGTAACCGTCTACATTGACCAGCTATGTTATGACACAAAATGCTTCCGTTAAGTTTCCGACCTTGATACAGGAGCGTGATGATTGGCATGATATAATCCTGAATGCCCGAGTTAACTCGTCTGAATGAATAATTTGTTTTTTGGTTTTTTTTACCCAATATGGTGCCACTGCATGGACAGGGTTAAGACCCTAGAGTCTAAGCCTGATGAAACCTGAGAGCTAGATTTAACATTTCCGGAAGAAAATATTTAACTAAATCATAGCTCCATGAACTCAGCCCCCTACCGATATTTGTACAACCTTATGCGAACTCAGAATGCACTTTGCAAGACACTGCTGGTGAGCAAACAAGAACTCGTAAGTGATCTACTCTTCTGGACACCTATCTATGGAGCAAGACGATTTGATCTCCCACCAGCCACCCACATTGACCAGCTATGTTACGACGCATGATGTCTCCTTAATGACTTTTCGTCCTTGATGCAAGACCATGTTGTTTGACGCGACAGACATGAATGGAAGATGTTTTGTGAAATTGCGCACCAGAATGCTTCTTCAGTGTTGGTATCAATCTTTGTTAGAAATCTGTCTTATTTGTATGAACTAGCTTTTGTGTGTCAACCCCAATTCTTAGTCTATGAACTTTTTACTATATTACTATATTGTTGGTTTGCCTTATTACTGTAAATTTGCCTTGCATATATGATTTGCTTGCTTTATACTATTTTTGCCATGTTATTTTTTTTCTTTTCTTTTTCTTGTTATTGCTTGTTGCAAACTTTGTCAATCTTTTTCATCGACAGTTCTGTTATTTATTTTGTATTTAACTATGGCTACTCGCGCTATAGTAAGAAATTTGTTAACCAACAAAATCAAAGAACTGGTAAATGAAAGAGTTTGGGAGTCTTTATGGTTATTGAAAAATGACTTGTAAAGCCTACATATTTTGCACATCCATCTTTTGCAGTGTGGAATCTTTCCTCCACGAAAGGTACCCAGGCATCCTCGCTCTCTGTAAAATTAACATGAACCCCACAATTCCCTCCTCTGATTTCTCGATCCCAGATTACCTCACCCTCTTTAGGAAGGACTCCAGCATCCACAAGCATGGCCTGGAAGTTTATGTGAGAAAACATCTCCCTATGGCTAGGGAGGTTTCACTTAGATCTCCTGACCAGCTATAAATATGTCTCCGTCTCGCTCTACTAAACTCGGTTAGCTTACTCTACCACTCACCTTCTCCCGATTAAAATAAAAATTTATATATTTATTCTTTATTGGTTATGGCTGTGTGGATTGGTTGTCAGAGGGAATCAGGCACACACGAGGGAGTTATTGGGATTAGTTGATTCCGGGAGTTGTCTTCTCTTCGCTTTTCTTCTCTGCTTTGTCCCTGTGTTCTCCCTCTACCAGAAAATTATATAATCTGAAATTTCTGCATAATTTTCTCTTCTCAAGTTTTTGACTTAATTGCGTCATCTATGCCTAGACACATCTGCCAATCATTTTCGCCAATTACTGCCTTTGAAGCCGGCTGCCTTTGATGTAATCACACTTCTGTTGGTTCTGTCTAGAGTTTCTGGCTTCGAAGTCGACCACACTTTTGTCGCTCCTGCTTTTGATATCAAACTTATTTCACAGAAATATATTACATATACATATGTGTGTGTGTGTGTGTGTGTGTGTGTGTGTGTGTGTGTGTGTGTGAATGTATGTTCCCATCTATCTATCTATCTATCTATCTATCTATCTATCTATCTATCCGAGTTTGTCCATATCTATATATCCATTTATCTTATATTTATGTCTGTTCACATCTATTCAACTATCTCAGTTTGTCCATATCTATCTATCTATCTATCTATCTATCTATCTATCTATCTATCTATCTATCTATCTATCTATGTTTGTTCATTATCTATCTATCTATCTATCTATCTATCTATCTATCTATCTATCTCAGTCTGTTCATTATCTATTTATCTATCTATCTATTTTTGTTCATTATCTATCTATCTATCTATCTATCTATCTATCTATCTATCTAAGTCTTCTTTTAATAATAGGAAAAAAGCTAGTCTAAGAAAATAGCGCCGATGTCAGTCTCAGAATTCTTTCCGTTGTATCTCATGTAATCTCACATTTCATGGTGCAGTGGATGTCAGCTCGGAACGAGAAATCGGTGAGCCGAGTTCGAATTCCAGTTGAATTCGTTGCATTCACTTACACGCGAATAACTTTGGGAAAAGTAATAATCCGTCTCTTCCCTCCAGTTATGGGTTAAATAAGAGAATAGATTGGGTTCTATAGCCTTAGCTGGCAACCAGTTTACCGAAGAAAGTAATGGCAACCTACTGCGGGATAATCTTCTGCCCAGTCAGCCATGTCTTTTTTGAGACATGATCGCCTAAGCGTGTATCACGTATGGCTCTTAACTGATTGACTGCGAAAGCTTACTTGAAGATGTCATCAATTGTCTTGTGTCTTCTTTAATCTCCCTTTTAACGATGCCAGTTAGAATACAAGAGGTGCATCAGAACTCTACAGAGATTGGTGCAATCTTAAAAAAAAAAGTAAATCTCAGTAGACGCAGAAAAAATCATGTATGCGTATGAACGTGCAGTATGACCGCAATAAGTGTGTTACCAATTTAAATCAAGGCCACTAACCCGGTTCTGGAGATACTCAAAAAACACTTTCATACTTTCCAAAAGAAATAATAAATGGTTGCTTCTGATTGGTACGCTAAAAGTTAATCTTCCATTTTCAGAAATTTCTTTACCTTCTTCCACTTCGTTTCATATGAAAGCAAAACTATTTTTCCTCTTTTTCTTATTTTTTCTTTCAGGCTTCAGTGACTTCTGTTCGACCACTAAATATTCGCCCCTTTGAAATGGTCAGTTCTGCTTTTGAAGTAACCAACGTCCAATTCTATCAAAGTGCCTGGCTGGATTTACTCTAAAGCCCCGTTTTTGTTGATCACTGATTATTTTTGGCAGCTCTGTAAGTCGGTTTTTGTCCAAATATTAATTGCTTCGTTCGGGAGAACAACAGTGAACACTACAGAATGAATGGATTCTTTCAAGTACAATCGAATGCTATCTATCTATCTATCTATCTATCTATCTATCTATCTATCTATCTATCTATCTCACTCCCTTCACTATCTATCTCACTTCATTATCTATCTATCTATCTTACTACATCATCTATCTCACTTATTTCATTATCTATCTATCTATCTATCTATCTATCTATCTATCTATCACTTATTTTATCTATCTGTCTATCTCACTTATTTCATTTTATATCTATCACCTTCTATCTATCCTTTTAGTCATCTATATGTCACTTATTTTATCTGTCAACCTATCTATCACTCTTATTTCATTATCTATCTATCTATCTATCTATCTCATTCTGTTCATATCTATCTATCTATCTATCTATCTATCTATCTATCTAAGTCTATTCTTCTTTTATTTGCCGTGTCTCTTCAGGACGTAGGCAATCATGGCCTCCAACATCTTCATATTTTTTAGCTCTTATTTCATCTTGTTTTGCTATTTCCTCTAAACACTTTCATTTTATCCGTCCTGTGAGTATTAGATTCACCAAGCCCTCCTTCCTCATAATGTGTGCCACAAAACTTAACTGTCTCTTCCTGATATGAGTTCTTTTTTCGTTTCCATTCTCCCCAAAACTTCATCATGTTCTGTCCATGGTATCCTCGGCATCCTTCTAAAATACCATATTTGCTTCGAGTCTTTTCTTCATCCCTGCGGAAATAGTCCAGCATTCGCTGTCATAGAGAATGACGGATATCACCTAAGGATTCGTTATTCCTTCCTTTGAGAGGAGCCACCTCTCGTCGGTGAGAAAGTGACTGAAGTCGAGCTGCCAAATCGGGATTGATTACATTGCAGATCCTCCTTTGAATTTTGTAAAGCACCCCGATATAGCAGGAGCGCCCGACCAGTTATAGCAATAATATTCAATGCATGGAGGAATGCTAAATTTGTATATGTTACTGGCCCGACACATTAACCCGAACTTCCTAGCAGAAACTATAGCTATTAATTCGATGTAGTCGTTCAACTTAAAGTCGTCTGTGAGAGTGAGGCCGAGGAGGCGCAATGTAATGCTTTCTGGGTTGACTATAGTCCCCCATTCCTTGCATTCACTTACGCGCAAATAACCTTAGAAAAGGTATTACTCGATCCCTTTTTTTTTTAATCATATCACCCCGAGCAAGTCGATAACGCCACTGATGTGCAGGGGGCTACGTAAGAGTGAAAAGATTGGAAAATAGAAAACCGGAGACCACATCCTAAGTAGGGAACAAGGGATGAGCCTCTTCACCTGTTCAATAGACGAGGGTGGAGTGTGAACCGGGCGATAGTTTAGTCTATCTACTCCAATTGACAAAAAAAAGGAAAAAAAAAAAAGAAAAGGAGTGAGAAGAAACCACATCCTAAACAGGGAACATACATCTATGAGTTAAATGATAAGACAAATTGGGTTCTATAGCCTTGGCTGGCAACCAGTTTACCGCAGAAAGTAATGGCAACGTACTGCGGGAAAATCTTCTGCACAGTCAGTCATGTCTCTTTCGAGACATGATCGGCTAAGCATGTATCACCTATGGCACATAACTGACTGATCGTCATCGATACTGATGGGAAATAGAAGCAGTATAAGAAGATAGTGCTGTGTCAATATGTTGAATAAATAATGAACTGAAATGTTGTGTCAAAAGCAAGTCGAATGAATAAGATAGATGAAATAATGTCAATTTCAGATCATCAGGCAAAAATCAAATATTCCTGTACAAATTCACTTAATTAAAAATATTATCATTCTTTTTTTTTTTTTTTAATCATATCACCCCAAGCAAGGCGATAACGCCACTGATGCGCAGGGGCTACGTAAGGGTAAAAAGAATGGAAAAGAGAAAACCGGAAACCGCATCCTAAACAGGAAACAAGGGATGAGCCTCTTCACCTGTTCAATAGATGGGGGTGGAGTGTGAACCGGGATGGAATACACAATTTTGTTGAAAGGTAGTGTAATGTCGTAGAAAGCTAAGAGAAATATTTCGCAGGCCAAATAATGACGCTATGAATTTATAGAAATAAAAGCAAAGCATTTTTCTGAAATATAAAAAGTTTCATTTAAATAATTAATACGGGTCGTTGATTTCTTTCTTTTTTTTTTTTTTTTTTTTACTTTTGTTGTAGTGGGTTATCTTTCCATTACTACTTTTATTTTTACTCACAAGAACAAAGAGAATAAAAACAGTTTCTTTATTGTCATTTTTATTTTTTATCTTTGCGAATTATTTTCTGATTAATGCGGGTCGTCTGCAGGCAAAACCATGTTCAATAATTACTTTCGATTCGGCAAAGATGAAAAGATTCATCATAATAATATGAAATAATTATCGATTAGTGACGGGTCTTGGGTAATTACTCTGATAAAACAAATTTATTTATTTTTTAATTGAACTAAAAACGATTCAAACATGCCCGACACTTGCTTGAAATGAAATAAAATAAAAGCAAAAAGAAGCGATATAAAAGAGAATTCAGCAAACATGAGTGGGTGTATGACAATGAAATCAGAGAGACGTTTTAATGAAATTACGAAGCGATTTAAAGAAAACAGTTGATCTTTATTGAAAAATCGAAAGAGCTAAAGTATCTGCAGTTTTATTTCACTTAATCGGATCCCTACTATAGATGGGCCTCGGTTACTCCCATTACTTGACATTATTCCCAAACTTGACCAAATTATGAAAGATTCACAATCTTTTAGCTATAAAACCTTTTTCAGTACTTTTTCATATTGTAGAGTGGCTGACAATCATGCAACACTTTCAATGATGGAGTGGCTCATATTCTGAAATAATTTATTTAAGTAAAAAAATAGTAGCATTTGAGGTGTAATATTCGAGTGTCGTTCGAGTAATAGTCGAACTGGTTACTTCGGCGACTATTGCGATCTAAACCCCTCCTCACTGTGTTATAATTACTGTCTTGTCTGCTAATGTAACTATTGTACTGTTTTGTGCATATCTGTTTAGCACCGGATATTGTACTGAATAATGACACAGCACTCTTTCTCTGTGTATCATATCCAACTCAGCGATACAGCACATCCATATACTTTAATGGTCTGAAAGAACACTTTTTGCCTTCCACGATTATGGCTGATGCTAACCTCCAGATGAATGATTTCACCTCTCGGGTGGATGTTTTCCGCTGACACGAAGTAGCAAGAATATATTGTATCAATTGATACGTCTAGCACGAAATAGTGAATCAACGCTAGGAACGTTTTTAGATTTTTGATAAAGTACGAAGAAGAATCTGTAATGACCGGGCATTTCGGCTGCAGTCACTTTCCCACTGCCATAACGAATATTATCTGTGCCTTTCTATAAAAAAATATTTTCATGGAATTTGTTCTGATGAACTTTCCTCTATGGTACCAAGACTTTATGACTTTAAGTACAAATTGGCGGTAAGGTTTCATCATTTTGCAGTTGAAGTGGCTAGATGTAACCGTAGGTTCTATGCTAATAGTTTCTTTTCCCACACTTCTCAAACTCGTCTAGCATCTTCCTTTCTTGTCAATTTTGATCTTCAAAAATTTAAATGCATGTCAATCGTTATCGTTCGTTTTTTTTTTTAATTCCTGTTATTTTATAGTTCACTTTCCTTAATTTTATTTTCTCATGTTCTCTTACACTCAGTAACCTCCTTGAGTCTGAGTGGCTTGCTTAGGGTGAAATGATGTTAAAAAATATTAGACTGAAGATTGTCAGATTTTTTGTTCAATTTGACAGTTGGACTAGCTTAAAACGTTTAGGAATTTTAATTTTAGGAAACTACAATCTCCAGGAATTTAAATGCAAGTCAATTGCCATCTCTTATCTTCTTGACTCACATCTTTCTATGACAACCCTTGTATCATGTTCTTCTTCCTTTCCACTCTACTCTCATCTAGCCCTCTTCACACCTGTATTCTCATCCTGTTCTTACTCATTCTCTGACTCACCTGTAACGTGTTCCTTTTGCAATGTTACTGAACCTGGCCTGGTATTGTAACGTCGGTCACTTTCCCGCTGCCGTAATGTTACTTTTCTGTGTATTTCTATTTAGAAATACTTTTTGGTCATTGTTCTGATGAATTTTCCTCTATGGTGCCAAGATTTAATGACTTTTAGCGCAGTAATGGGTGTGCGTTGTGGTGCAGTGAATATCAGCACGGAATGAGTTCGATTCGTTAAAAAGAACTTAAGCGCAAATATGCCAACAAAAGATACCGATCCATCTCTTCTACTTCCTGCTATAAGTAGAATAGCAAGACAGATTGGGTTCTATAGCCTTGGTTGGCAACCAGTCTACCGGAGAAAGAAATAACAATCTACTGCGGGAAAATCTTCTGGATACTCTCTTCCAACATGCATTGAGCCAAATATGGAAGAGTAAGCTCATAACATTACCATGAGAATGTATATCTCATATTGATGCATCATTGCGGGGTAAGCGAATTCTTATTACAAGATTGGCAGCAACGTCTCATCATTTTAGAGTTGAAATGACTTGATGTAACCGTAAATTTTATGCTAACGGTTTCTTCTATAGCAATTCTCACTCTCTTCCATTTTCTTGCTTTCCAGTCAAACTTGATCTTCAAACATTTAAGTGCAATTTCAATCATTATCCACTGTCTTCTTAATTCCTGTTTCATATATATATATATATATATATATATATATTATGGTCGTTATTCTCTCTCGTTAATAGTGTTCGTGGTAATTGTCCCAAAGAACTTTTTTCGATGATACCAAGACTTTATAAATTTAAACGCAGTACTAGATTGGTGGATAGGTCTCATCATTTCGTAGTTGAAATGGCTAGAATTACAATACAATGTCAATTGTTATCTGCTTGTTCTTTTATTATCTCCTTAAGAGCATTTTTCTCATATTTTATAACATTTAGAAACGCTTGCGTCTTCGTGGCTTTATTTCCTTACTAGTGAACTGGAAGATCAGCAAACTAATTTATTGATAAGAGCGATGAATGTCATGAAGTTGTGGAGAACAATGAACAAGCCGAAGAAAGTTTGTACACATATTATACCAGACTGTAAACAATCTCAAAAGGTTTTCTGTAAATCAATGTATAACAATAATTCTAAGATTTCTTCATTTTCTTTTCAAGGACAGTACTCCCCTCCTCCGCTGCCCAAATAACCACCCACGCCTGATCCCTACTCTCCTTTGCCAATGGACTTTGTTTCCCGCTGTTTCTTTTATCGTCAACTTCAAAGTTCATTGTCGTTTTAATCTTGCTACCCAGCAACGGTAATTTGATAAGATTTCCTGCGGCTTCGTCGTCTAATTAAAACGTCCGCGCACTGAAACGAGTCTCTGTATCATATACGAACGTTCTCGTGCACCAGTCGAACTTAATTCCGATCACCATGGATGAATCCAACTGGTGACGTCTGATATAATTACAAGCCGTCTGATGAGGATCAAAGCTGGACACTTGCTGATGCAATTTAGACGTTCTACTGCTAGATTGGTGACATTCGTTAACATTTATCATCAAAAAGAACAAACATCAAGCATTTGTCAACGATGAGCTAATTTTTTGAAAATCATTATTTAAAAATTTGTGTTTAATTTTAATTATATGTTTAATTTAATTTTGTATTTAAGTTGTGTACAATTTTGTGTTTAATTTACTTTTTTGTGTTTCATTTAAGTTTGTGTTTTTTTTTTAAATATTATATTTATTTTAATTTTGCGCTTAATTTAATTTGGGTTTAATTTTTTATTTCGTATTTCACTTAATTTTGTGTTTATTCAATTTTTTTTAAGTAACATGTTATGATGTCTAATGTATTAAGTCATTAAAATATTTCTAAAATTTGAACGAACGAACCTATATTTTGTTTTTTTGTTTTTATTTAATCGAAGCTTTTATTTTATTTTGCTACATATGAACGCTTGTTATTTAATGTCGAAATCATTTTTGATTGTACTTGTGTCGATAGGTAAATATTGGTCTTTTGTACATACTTGTATCGATAGGTTTATGTCTACATTGAACTCAGGTCGAATGACTATATCGAATCCATTGCTAAGTCCACTGCTAAGAAGGTCGGTTTACTGTGCAGGGCCAGGAAGTTTTCCCGTTTGTATCCATCCTGCACATATATAAATCTACCATCCGCCCGTGTATTGAATACTGCTGCCACATCTGGTCGAGTGCCCCTGCTCTTCATCTCGTGGTTCTTGACAAAATCCAACGGAGAATCTGTAATGTGATCGATACCGACTTGGCAGCTCGGCTACAGTCGCTATCTCACCGGCGTGACGTGGCTTCCCTGTGCGTCTTCTATAAATACTTTCACGGCTTCTGCTCCGATGAACTTAAATCACTGGTGCCCCCTAGGTATAAATTTACACGAGCTACTAAATTAGCAACTAGGTCCCACCCTTTTACAATGAAACTGATAAAATGTAACCGCAATTTCTACTCTAACAGCTTCTTTTCTCGCACTTCCTGCCTGTGGAATTTCCTTCCATATACTTGCTTCCCTGATAGCTACAATATCCAGGAATTTAAATGTAAGGTCAATAGACATTTCCTATCACACTAACTCGCATCCATTCTCTCAAGCTCTTTTTTCATCTACTCCACCCCCATCCTCGGTATTCTCATCCATCTATTACCCTCCTCCTGACATTTCCTATGACTAGCCCCTCTTTCTCATCACTCTCCCCTATGTAACCCACTGCGCAACAGTGGCAGTAGAATGTCTTGCTTGGGGTGAAATGATTAAAAAGAAAGTATATGCGGGTGGGCTAAAATATTCATAGACTGACTATGAAATAATGGCACTTGAGCTATGAAGTCTTATATGCATTCATTTCAGTTCCTTTTATTTAAAACTACATTTTTTTTATTTCTAGGTAAACTCATATCTGACTTTTAAAAGAATAATTCAAAAGCAACTAGTCGCGACTTCTCTTGAAAATGGACAAAATCATGTATCGAGTGCCTTCACACAAAAGTTTTAGCCGCCAAGGACATTCATATTGACATTATGCTCCAAATTTATCATCAGTGCAAAAATAGGTAGGTGGATTTAGAAGAGAAAAAGAGAACCTTGAAGATCACCCAAGGTCTGGACGTCCTGCAACTGCCATCGCCGAGGACAACATTGTGTTCACCACATGTTAAGGGATGACAAGCGATTGTCTATAAACCAAATAGGAAGTGCTATTAGCATATCTTGTAAAAGAGCTGAGAATATTCTGCACAATGAACTTGGCATGACGAAGATTTCTGCTCGTTGGATGTCGCGTCTTCTAACTGCTGATCAAAAGCTCACCAGGCTGATCATATCACGCGAATACCTAACATTGAGACCGATTCAGCTGACTTCCTTGAACACTTCCTAACCTGGGATTAGTGTTAGGTTCAGCACTTTGAATCAAAGACAAAGAGACAATCCATGAAATAGAAAAACCTCTTCTCACCTGGTAGAATGAAAGCCAACTTCATTTAATCTGCAAGGAATGTGTTGCTACAGTTTTTAGAGTATTCAAAAGGCATTGTGTTTGTTGACTATCTTTCGAAGGGTCACAACTTCAACAGAGAGTAATATACCAAATGAACAAGGCAGTTACGAAAGGTTGTCAAGACCAAACGCCTAAGAAAACTGAGAAAAAGAGTCCTGTTTCATCAGGACAATGATCTAGCATACAAGTTCTTGATTTCAATGGGTGCCGTGCGTGACATCGGATTTAAACTGGATGACCACTCATTTCTATTCTCCTAATTTGCCTATCATCAATTCCCCAGCATGAAAAAATACTAGGTTGGGAAGCAGTATTGCAGAAATGATGATGGTGTCATATCCGCTTGCTGATGACTTTTTGGCCAACAGGCTGAAAGCTTTATTACCAATGAGATTCAAGCACTGCAACGCGGATGGGAGAAGTGTTTACGCCGAAAAGACGCAACTGTGTTGAAATGTTTTTCAACACAGTCGTTTTTCCGGCGTAACATCATTTGGTCACGTTGCAAGAGAGAATCTGAGTCAGCCTATGAACTTTTCAGCCGAAAATAACATCTAAGTAAGGTATACTACATATATGCCTTTTATATGCGTTGTGTCTGTAGGTCAATATTGAGTATATCAATTTATTTATAGATAAATATTGGTTATTTATACTTACTTAAGACTATAGTTAAATATTGTTGATCTGTATATACTTGAGTGTGTAGATGAATAAGGGTGCGAAAAGCGACGATAAATAATCTTCAAACACAGGTATGTACTTTTTTTTAATTTTGAGTGTTTCTTTTTTTCAAGTTGAAACAAACGAATTACTAATTTCATCGAGAAACAAAGTCACACAAAAAATATTTCGTTTGTTTCTTTACTATACGACAAAATCAATTGCGTTAGTTTGAGAGAGTAAACAGAGTGTGTCTACTTAAGACAAATGTCTCGTATTTACGTTGTTTTATGAATGCGTGTAATTTTCCAGAAGTAACAGTCAGCAGTCGGCAAACGACAGCTGTGTTAGAAATACTGCTAATATGTGTTGCCATAATTCCGTTCATACGTTTGAATGAGTGCGTGATTTTCTTTAAAATTGCGTGTTTATTGCAAGACGATAATCGATAAATATGCATAGTTTGAGTAATTAATTATAGGAAAGGTGTAAGTAATCAATTGTTCACGAAACCTGAAACACTGAACTTTACGCGATTGTATTTATAACAGAGAATAGGGTCCAGGAAAATAAAAGTTGGATTTACTAAACTCTGAAATTTATTGGTTAATAATTATTTTTCCCAATTTTTAAATATCTATTTTTTATGTTGGAAAATATTCCTTATCATTTTCTAGAGAGAGCTCTCTAATTTCGTAGCAGACAACACACCTCTGCTCGTGTAAAATTTGAATTCTTTTGATAGCGTTGAAATAACCTCATTGATTGGTTAATGTGGAAATTCAAATCGGAGCCTACTTTTTTGCACAAAAATTAATTAGTTGAGGTTTTTAGTGATATTATTTAAATCTATTGAATTTTTCTACACTTTTAAACGGAGTTCCTCAAATATTGTTTCTTTATACATTCTTAAGTCTATATGTAAATATCATTTTTTCTACATGTTACAGTCTATAGACTTTCGCATCAAGTTACATTTTAGTTCAGTTCAATAGTACCGCTCAACCCATCACTCGCCACATTTTCTCTGTTTTTTTTTTTGTTTTTTTGTTTTTTTAATCATTTCACCCCGAGCAAGGCAGAAACGCCACTGATGTGCAGGGGGTTACATAAATGTAGAAAGATTAATTAGAAAAGAGTGAGGAGTACAAGCTAGTTAGAAAGGAACAATAGAAAGCTGAGAAAGCAGGTGCAATGACAGGTACATGGGCGGAGAGAAAGGGAAGGTTATACAGGGGAGGGGAGAGAGCTAGAGGCCAGTGGTTAGTAGGTGAGTATTAACTTTGCTTTTAAATTTCTGGAGGTCGTAGCCGTCAGGAAAGCAAGAATACGGGAGTGAGTTCCACAGGCGGGAAGTGCGAGAGAGAAAGCTGCAGGAGTAGAATTGTCGTCTGCGTTTGGCTAACCTGACTGTGAATGGGTGGGACCCAGTTGCCAGTCTGGTTGAACGGGTAAACACCTGTTGAGGAGGCATCAGTGACTTGTTTCAAATGTAAGTAAAAGATTCCAGTCAATCTGTGGAGAAAATTCCCGTATAGGTGCTTCTCTAAACACTTTAATGTGAACCTCGGGTCAATCGTAATTTTTCCCAAAATTTTTAATTACATTAATATCTCACATCTATTCATTATTACCATGTTGCGGACTCTACTATCTAACTTAGTTGGTTCCCGTGCTCTGTATTGTATTATATTTACAATAAAATATTTAAAAGATTTTTTAATACACAATATAACATGTTTTTTTTTTGTTTTTTTTGTTTTTTGTAGTCATCGATCAACAATTACTGACATACGAGGATCGGTTCTTTCGCCAGGTTTGAACCCCTACCATTGAATTGTGGAAAGGTGACACCGTGCTCTTTGTCAGACGATTCACATTTGCAGCTCTTTCAAATGGAAGGTCGAGTTCATGAGTGGAGGAAAACTGATGAGAGTTTAGAGCTATCAGTAAACTGGGTAGATTCACTAATCCCCACAAAATGTAGTTTAGATGTGTTGACGTCCATAATATTTTCCTCAAACTTATAGACATATATAAAGACTTACTAAAATATGTGGACCAACTATTAAAAAATCTTCATTATTTACCACTTAATAAAGCTCAAATCACTTGGCAAATGGCGAGGTTTTCACAAATAATCCCAGAGATAGATAGATAGATAGATAGATAGATAGATAGATAGATAGATAGATAGATAGATAGATAAAGAAAAAGAAACAGAGAGGTAGACATATACATAGGTAGATAGATATGAAAATTGAAGAATTAGATAGATAGATAGATAGATAGATAGATAGATAGATAGATAGATAGATATGAAAAAAGAGATTGATTGATAGATAAATAGACAAGTATGTGAAGACTGAGATAAATAGACAGCTATGTGAAGATTGAGATAGATAGATAGATAGATAGATAGATAGATAGATAGATAGATAGATAGATAAAGAAAAAGAAACAGAGAGGTAGACATATACATAGGTAGATAGATATGAAAATTGAAGAATTAGATAGATAGATAGATAGATAGATAGATAGATAGATATGAAAAAACGAGATTGATTGATAGATAAATAGACAAGTATGTGAAGACTGAGATAAATAGACAGCTATGTGAAGATTGAGATAGATAGATAGATAGATAGATAGATAGATAGATAGATAGATAGATAGATAGATAG
>JBBBDQ010001133.1:2352500-2410000 GCA_037127315.1 Ascarosepion bandense | reverse complement strand
TCTTGATGTTATCGGTCTGGATGAGACGATCTCAGCGTGAGGCCCCTTTGGAAAGTGCCTGAAAACCAAACCGCAGGTTTACCCAAGCCTTGTGAGTAAAATTTGGGAGACTTTTATTGTTGTGCTAGCACGAATTTACAAGTTATCGTGGCCGATGCTTTGAACGTACTGGCCTTATTCATAAAATTGTTCACACCAAATAATGCGCTCTCACTCATAAACCGTAAGTAAGGTCCGCTCAGTAAGGTCCGCTATAAACCACAGCTTGCCTCTGGGGATGTTGAACAAACAATAGGCGCCTAAGCAAGCGTCTGCAAAGGAGAATACCTAGTAGACAGGTATTCTTGGATACTAGTAACCACCCATTCAGAGAGCTGACTAATTTTCCAATCATCTTTAGCGATTGATGGTATATACGATTTATACTAAGCGCCCAAGGAATTGGGTTTCCTAGAATGAACGCGATATGTGATGTGTAAAAAGCACCAGATATTATTTATATCTCAGAATGAAATAAACGCCGGTTTAACACTTCTCAGACGGATTTAGCTGACCAAACAAATACGATTTTTGGCAAACGAATCTAATAAGAGGCTTCTATGTAGCAAGTAGCCTTTTTCGCAATTAATGAGTGATTTGTGATTTCTCATAATAGTTGATCAAATTTTGTTAAAAAAATCAATTAGGCATCGATTTGTGGATACTCAGGATGCCTTGATGAAATTTAAACTGGGATTTAGTTCTGATTGTGGTGCGGTGGATATCGGCTCGGAACGAGAAATCGGGGAGCCGAGTTCGAATTCTAGTTGAATTCGGTGCATTCACTTACGCGGAAATATTTTTGGAAAAGGTATTAATTCACCTCTTCCCTCCAACTATGAGTTAAATAACAGGAGAGGTTGGGTTCTATAGGCTTGGTTGGCAACCAGTCTACCGCAGAATGTAATGGCAACCCACTGCGGGAATATCTTCTGTCCAGTCAGCTATGTCTATTTCGGGACATGATTGCCTAAGCGTGTATCATGTATGGCACTTAACTGACTGAATGAAAAATTAATTGATTGGAAGGCTTAAATGCATAAGCGTGTATCTTCGGAAAAATGCTAACGTGTCGTCAGATAGATTTTTATGAATTTATTTGAAGATGTTCTACAATCTGCTCAAGTTTAAAACAATTAAAATAGACTGTAATTATTCCAAACTATTGTTCTTGGTGGTCATAGCTGCTTTTATAGACACATACGTTTCAATCAAATGCTATCTGGCTATCATCAGGTGCCTATTGCTTGGTAGGTATGAAATAGATATGTCATATCAGTTGAATGTTGTATTTTTTAACCCTGATACCATTGATTATTTGTTCATGCGAAAACAGTGTTTGATTATCTGATCTATAAATTGAATTCACGATCACTTGATGACAGTAACAGATGTTTACCTGCCAATATTTAACCTTCGTGCCTAACAAAAAAAATGGTTTGTCAGTTATTCCCTTGATACCACTAATACTGTATAAACTTTTGACTTCTTCGGCAATGTTTATTTACAAGATCAAAAAATATATGAACTATATAAAATACGATATTTATTATTTACCATTTATAAAAATTCATTATTGACCATTTTATAAAGAAATACATTTGAAAAGAAATCTTATAATTTAAAAATTTATTTAAAAAATAATCAAAATATTTAGACGAATACAATGCAATATCATAGATAAGGAAACCTTTGTCCATTCAATGATTAGGGTAATGCCCCTTCAACATATTGAGTGTTTGTGGTTTTGCCAAAAACCTTAAAACTAAAAAAAAATTTTCTTCAGAGGAAAAGATGATTTCCACCAATTTTAATCAATTTATGTGACAACATCAAATAAAAGAATTGAATGGAAAAAGCATGATGCTCCTTGTTATGAGTTTATTTAAATTTTCTTGTTCACAACCATTTTTGCAAATCTAAACGTATTTATAAATGAAACATTGTGTGTGTGTGTGTGTGTGTGTGTGTGTGTGTGTGTGTGTGTGTGTGTGTGTGTGTGTCCATTACCTATAGCCTCCGAAACGTCTGAACTGATTTTCTTGAAAATTTACTCAATTGTACTATAAGCGTCTGCGAGTGTTCTTAGCTAGGCTTTGTGTCGAGGTACCCCCGATAAATATCGATAATCGAAAAGATCGGGTTATAGAAGGAGTGGTCAGATTTTAATCAAATTTGATACACTCATAGACAAAGACATAAGAAACGATATTCAGAAGTTTCAAGGTTGCAGCTCTTACAATAGAGCAGAAAATCGATAATATATATATATATATATATATATATAAAAGGCAAGATGTTTGTGTGTGTGTCTGTTTATCTGCCTGTATGTCTGTATTTTTTTCAGCCCTTTTATTTTAGTTTTTGCTTCGGGTTGGGCTCTAAGTAGGTATAATTGTAGTTTTTAGTCTCAGCCATGATACCATTTACTCAGAGGACTTATTTAGCCTTCAAAATTCAGGTTACGACGAAAAAAACTTATTTGATATCGATACCAGGAAATCAAAATTTGACTTACATCTATTCATTTTTCTTTCAGGCTACGGTTTCGCTTTAACTAGAAACAACTATTGCTTTTTAGTCTTTTGTGCCAACGTCCAAAGTGTCTGATCTCCAGGACTATGCATTAATTTTAAAGCTTTCATTACACCCGAGCAACGCTGGACTATACTGCTAGTATGTAATAAGAACAAAGTTAAGTAACTGAAATGAAATGAGACAACGTAAGTTTTATTCTTTGAACTGAAAATGCACTTCAAAGAAATCATCTCCCCCTCCCTCCACCTGTAGCATCAAAGAACAATTCCAAATGGTTCTTTTGATGTTCTTCGAGGTGCCGGTTACACTTGTTTTCATGCCTTCTACATGCACATGATCTGTTCGTTAGAGGTCATTATTCAGCTTGAGAAAACTACCGGAAGTCTTATTGTGTTACAGTCCTGTGTACTCATCTACTGCAGAGTACAAAGAATTCTCTTTCTACGTACAATATTTTCAGTATTGGATTTGAATCCCCCCACCCTTACTATTTGAACTTGATGTTGGCCCTTTGGTCGAGACCCGTGGTGTTACAAAGTGCACTTTATTGAAACTAGAAAAGAAAAGAAGAATCGATTTGTAGAACTGAGACTAAAGGCAAATAACGTTCAGATGGTACGCCGTTAAGGATAACAAGTCACGTCATCAGTAAATTTGGTCTCGTTTCATTTTACCATCCCTCCGATGTTTCTCAAAGCGTGGGGGTCGCTCTGAGACACAAGAAATTGAAATGTATGAGGTAACATATCTAATGTCCCATATAGCAGGTCAATGTTGAACAATTTCTTCCCAAATGAAGAAAAAGACCTGAAACAACAAAATGGTGGATTCGACAGGGTCTGGCATGCTGGCCTCTTGTGCAAACTGCGGAGCTATGGGATAATTGGACATCTGTTTGACCTCATCCAGTCTTTCCTCTCTAACCGCACATTGAAGGTGGTATTAAATGGGCATGCCTCCCAAAACTACCAGACGAACGCGGGCGTCCCTCAAGGTTCCATCCTAGGTCCCACGCTCTTTCTGATCTACATTAATGATCTCCCCGACACCATTAGATCCCAAGTTGGCATGTATGCCGACGACACAACAATCTACTCCCGCATCGATCAGAAACCAGGTCTGGACGACAAAATGAACCTCGCTGCCGTACTTGAAAGGGACCTCCAATCCGTAGTGACCTGGGGTAGGAAATGGTTGGTTTTATTTATTTGTAAAAATACAAATTGTGGCTCAAGGCCGAAAATTGGGAGGGGGAAGAAAAAACTCGGGTTGGTCTTCAGTACTCTATCCTATACCTAGCTAATCAGAATCACGACCCATACATGCGTTACAATGTTTCTCATTCACCATAAGAATTTGTCCATCACCACTCTTACTTATCATGCACCAAAAATGTCGCAAAAATAACATACCGAGGACCTACAAAACGCCCCAAATGTGTATATAAAAATTTGTGAATATTTACAATAGTTTGCAAAAATAACTTTAAAAATTTTTACATGAAATGGAATGTCATGATGGGCAGGGGTATGAAGAAAACAAAAAGTTCCCAAAACATAAAACAATTCAAATAAATGCATATACATCATGTTAATAAGACCCAAACACACCCTCGTAATTAAAGAGGCCACTGTATTCTGCCTGTAGAGACAAAATCAAGCCGCTCTCTTTCTAAGGGGAATGGAGAAGCTGGGTACAAAATAAATTGGACTGGAGAATATATAAGGCTGACCCAGCCGAGAATAAAACGGGACAAAATAACAATGGTCAGTGGGAATCTCGAACTGGATCATAACAAAAGCAATGGAGCCGGGAACAGGCTAGGACAAATACATTCACTCACATTAACTAGGTACACAAAAGAACATCTTACCTAAACCACGGGAGGGGTTCCAACGGAATCCACCCCGATGCGCCTAGCAGATCTAGAAGAGAAAATCAAGGCTAGCCCCGGTCACGCGAACCAGGCTCGCTGCATTTATCCACCTTTCACCGAAGACTGTCGGGTGCAGTCGTTTCCGTTCAGTTCTAATCTTCATTTTGAGCTGGTGCTCAAAATATCGGATTAGATCCTGATCCGAAAGACGGCCTCCCCGCAAGACTTCCTCCAGACGCGTCATCCAAATCACCATTCTAGCCGTGGCCAGTAGCGACAGAAACACCATCCGTTTCACTCCAGAGTACGGGGGCGACACATTGTCCACAGCGTATGCGCGATCAATGAGCACGAGCTCTCGCGGCGCGATACGAGCAGTCAACTCGCCGACATGCTCCCACAACGGGCGAACGCGCGAACAATGGAAGAAGGCGTGCGCAGACGTCTCCTTGATTCCAAGGTTGCAACGTTCACAATCTGGCAAATCCGCCAGGCCCATTGCGAAACGCCTGTCATTGAGCGACAAGCCATTCCGAGCCAATCGCCAGGTGAGAGAGAACTCAGAGTTGCTGAGCCAATCCGCACCCGGCGCCCAAGACCAATGAGAGCGGTACTCCACTCTCGACATGCCGAGCTTACTGCACAGCTTATCCTTCACGGCACCCTCCACTAATCCCCGATAGAAGATTTTCCTAGGCTGTGAAAGGTCACTGGACCGTGGAATGGCCTGTAAGGCCGCCAGACATTCGAGCAGGAATTTCGGTCGCACCCAAGGCCTGACGGTCAGCCAAAGGGTCGGGGGGGTGATGGTAAGGCAAGGGAACATGTCCCTCACTACCCCCGCAAGCAACCGATCTTCCTCCAACGCGCGCCTGAGAAATGCCAACCTCGAAGCGAGCACGTGGCTCCTCAAGTGTGGCATTCCCAGACCCCCTTGACACGGACGGAGGTAGCAGGCTCCTTTGCTGACCATGTGTTTGCGTCCTCTCCACAGGCAGGAGAATAGCAAACGCTCGAGCGCCTTCTCATGATCATCGCAAAGGGGAAGTACTGACAGTCGGTAAAGGATCATGGGAAAGAGGTATGTGTTACACACCTCCGCCAAGCCCTTCACGGAGAGACCCCGTCGACGCCAAATCTTGACCGACGCGCCGACCTTTGCCAGTACTTCTGACCAGTTTTTCTCCAGCTGTAAGTCCGGACCGAACCAAACTCCGAGGAGCTTGACCGGCCCGTCCGTCCAGCCGAAGGGCCCCGGGAGGGAAACACCCTTCCAGGCACCTAACCGCAAGCCGGATGACTTGTCGCAGTTAATTCTGGCCCCTGTCACCTTCTCGTACCGTACAAGCGCCTGTTGTACCGCCTCTATGTCCCTGCGGGAGGACACGAAGGTCGTTACGTCATCGGCGTACGCGGAAACCCTGGCTCGAGCTCCACCAGGGACGGCGATTCCACGTAGGACCGGACTGTGCGTCTCGTCCCTTAGCCGGCGAAGTAGCGGCTCCAACGCCAGGACGTAAAGGAGAGACGACAGTGGACAACCCTGTCGGACCGACCTAGACAGCGCGAAAGCGCCCGACAGCTTCCCGTTCACCTGCACCACAGCCTGGGGGGAGCGATACAGGAGGCTAATCCAGCGGCTGAAGTCGGGTTTGAATCCGGCGGCCTGCAGGACAGCAGCCAGGTAGCCATGGTCAATCCTATCAAATGCCTTGGACTGATCCAAATTGATCAGCGCGGCCTCATCGTCGTCTTCTACACCCTCTACGATCGTGCGAATCAAGTGCAGGTTGCTCTGAATTGTTCTCCCCTTCACAGAACAAGTCTGATCCGGTTCCAACAGAGACTCGGCAACTAGCTGCAAGCGATTCGTCAGGATCTTGGCCAGAATCTTTAACTCTGTGTTTAGCAGAGTTATGGGCCTGTAATCGTCTAATTCCCTCCCAACCTTCTTGCCCTTTCTCAACAGCGTGATCACGCCCCTGGTGATCCGACCGGGGATGGACCCCTGCCGAAACCAGTGGTTGAACACGACAGCCAAGATCGGGACAAAAAGGTGCGACATCCTCAAGTACAATTCATAGGGCAAACCATCCAAACCTGGCGACTTGCCTCTGCCGACCTTCTTCAAGGCCACGTAGATTTCGTCCTCCGTAATCTCCCCTTCACAGCTAGCCGCTTCAGCCGGCAAAAGCCGGGGAAAGTCAGCCAAATAGCTGCGAAACTCCTCGTCGCGGAGACCAGGTTCCTTGGTGAAGCGGTGTTCGAAATGCTGCCGGAAAGCCTCGCACATGTCGTCAGTGGACCTTAGGAGATGTCCCTCCGGGTCGCGCACCTCTCGAATGTACCGGTCGCCGGCACGGCGAATTTCTTCCTTGCGCAGTTCCGCGCCCATGTTCACAGCTTCGGAAGACATCTTGCTTAACTTAGCCCTAATTACCTGACCCATGTAGCGCTCGTTAGTCGGGCGCTGCAGGGCCTCCCTGGCTAAGGCTATCTCTAGGGGATCCCCACCAGCCTCCGCCCGGGCGAAATTAGCTCTAAGTGTCTTTGCCTTCGCAGCCTTATCTAGGTTGAGCCGTTGGCTGTATTGGGTGGCGAAAGACCTAATGCTATCCTTAAGGCTAGCCCACCACTTACTCCCAATGACTCGCCCAATTAACGCCCGCTGAACTACTCTAGTCAGCTGGTCACGAAAGTCCCGCCTGTCCAGTAAGGACTGATTGAACTTCCAGTAACCAGCCATTCTAGGCCTAAATTCTAACGCCACCCGGGCACAAACGAGTTTGTGGTCCGTGTAGCCTAGCCAGTGGAACGTTGGACATTCTAAGAAGTCTATGTCGGCCACTCTCACTAACATCCTATCCAGGTACGCAGATACCCGGGTAGAAGGCCAATTAAGCGCCCACGTCCACATACTCCCATCCGGATGATCGACCCGGTATCTATCGACGAGACCAAATTCGTCGATCAGATCAACCAGGCTACGATCATCATTCCTCCCGCTAGCGCCCCTCCCTCTATCCCATTTGGGGGTTAGGATGGCATTCCAGTCCCCAACTAAGATTAGCCGTGTTGAATGCACCATAAAGGGCTCCAACAGCCGAAAGAAAGAGACACGCTCACCTTGCTTATTGGGCGCATAAACCACAATCAGCCGGAACAATTTGCTTTTCACTGCAATATCGGCCACGATCAGCCGGCCCTCGGCACCGACATGGACAAGGTCAACCTTCGCGTCCAGGGTACGCTTGACCAGCAAAGAAACACCTCTGGCTTGCCGGCTCCCATATGCTGAATAGACGACAAAGTCGTTAGACAGCACACACGAGTCGACTTCGCAAACAAAGTGAGTCTCTTGGATCGCGGCCACATCCACGCCGAAGGACAAGAGGTCACGAAGCAGGCGAGCCGCCTTACCCCGATCCCTCAAGCCCCTCGCATTCAAGCTGGCTATCTTGATAGACATCTAGTAGATCTGAAAAGAGAAAACACTTAAACACGAGCGCATACCGGGTAAAAATCATTGGGGGAAAGGACCCCGACGGACTGTCCAAGGGAACCAGTTCCTACATCGGACGTAACCCGTCCGTCATGGACAATGCCGCCAACGTCCGTTGGGTATGTTAGTTTTACTACCCTATATAACGAGGGGTGGAGTAAAACTGGGAGTCGGCCTGCACAATTTTTCGCCATTTTGCGTAGTTCAGGAGTACCACTCCTCATCATGACGATGTTGGGATAAAGTTTTTCGGCAGCCTCCACGTGATCCCACACTTTTAGATTGCCCCCTGTAGTCCTGATGAGGGTAATTACCCCCGGGGCGTCGGGGAAGTTGAACGGGTCTTCGGACGACTTGCCGTTGACCTCTTTGAGCTTGAGGAGTGGCTTCAAAAGTGCACGCCTTTGTGCACTCCACTCCCTAGCAACGTCCTTTGAGTCTATTTTCATTAGGGCTTCGCCCCTCGGGAGAGTCTTTTTCTTTCTGGGCTGGGACGTTGTAGGAGAAGGGGTGGGAGTGGGGGAGAGAGTTTTCCTTGGTGTAAGTGGGGTCAGCTTGAAGACCGGGGACTGGGAAAAGGAGAGATGTTTGCTGATTTTTTTGAGGGGGGAAGACGGGAGGCTGCTTGCCTTTTTGGCATAAGTGTCTTTTGGTCTCTCCGGAGACCCGGGTAGCGAGACGGCTGCATGCGTCTTCCTGTCGCTGCTTCTGCTCCTCCGCTGCATCTTGATGCTGTGTTGCTGCTGCTGTTCTTCCTCCTCTCTGTTTCTTTTTAGGGAAGAGGCTCTTGGTTGTGCCGCTGAGCCGACCTCCATCCGCTCCTCCGTCGGGGGTTTTTTGGGTTTCGCCTGTAGGGCGTCCTGCTTGGTTGGCGAGGGTGTCGTCGCCTTCTTCCTGGGAGGAGTTGCCGACTCCTTTGGCTTGGGAGAGGGCGCAGGAGGGGACGCTGGCACTGCTGCTGCTTTGGCGGGTTGCTTTTCCGCCGACGGTTGGCTCTTGGGTTTGGTTCCTCTCTTGCCAACCGTCTTCCATTCTCCCTCCTTTTGCTCCGCCGGGCCGTTTTTTGGTTGTGCCGGTTTTTCCGGCTTTTCTGCTGTAGTAGCGGCGGCGGCGGCGGTCGTCTGCGGAGGTTGGGTCTTGGGTGCCGGATTCTTAGTGGGGCACTCCCTGGCCACGTGGTTGGAGTCTCCGCAGACCCAGCAGAAGGGTTTCCTGCCCTCCACGACGACGTAGATCCTTCTCCCCCTGCAGTTAATGATGTTGGGGATTTTGGCCAACTTTTCGCGAGCGACCGTCGCCTGCAGGATGAAGTCGCCAGTTAAAAAGCCCTGCTTCGAGGTGAGCGCCTTTACTTCCTCGACCCTGCCGTACTGAGTGAAGAAAACCCCGACATGGTCTGGTGAGATGTCCATGGGCACTCCGTGCAGGGTGATCTTGGTTCTGCGCGTGCCCATGTATTCGGTTTCCAGTAGCAGGGTCTTGGTCTGCATGGTGGTGCCGGCCAGTTTTTTGGCCTCGTCGGCGGTGCTGAGCAGGACGTCCCACGTGGCGTAGCTGCGCCTAGCCACCATCTTGCCGTTGATTTTGAGGGCTTTGATGGCCTCCTCTATGGCGTCCCTGCTGACTCCGATGAGTTTGTGGCTTTTCAGGTCCTTGGTCAGCAGGGAGAGGATCCTGGGCTCGATCTCGCTCAGCGTTTCGGGTATCGGGAGGATTTCCGCTCCATTCACGTACTCTGCGTACTTGTCCTTGAGGGATTCGTAGTACGCAGCGCCCTTGAGTACTTTCTGGATGGTGCCCTCCTTCCATGCCATGTTGGTGGGTACCGCTGCTGCTGGATTCTGCTGCACGACTTCCGCCGACGTGGAGGGAACTGGAGATACTGGTGCCGCCGGTAGTGCCGGTAGTCTCGGTAGTCCAGGTAATCCGGGTGCTTCGGGTGCTTCTGGTGCGGGGGGTGTTGGTGTAGCTGGCGGTAAGCGCCAGTCCCCCTCCGTGCCTCCCACCGACGCCATGGTGAGAGGAGTGTTGTTATCCGGCCCATCGGAGGCCATGCCTCCTACGTGGCCTTACACCGGACAACTGCTTCCCGGTGTTTCGCGTTCCGAAGAACACTACTTTTACGCTGGCCCGAGCAATAAACTCGGGCTGGAAAACAGTTGCCCAAGACACAAAGCAATGGCAAATATCACTGCGGAACAAATGCTACGCTTTGAGCTTCTTATTACAAAAAACAACACGAAATACAACACAAAATCCCGGGTAGGAAATGGCTGGTACTTATTTATTTATGAAAAAGTACATAAATTCTGGCACAAGGCCAACAAATGGGAGGGGGAACAAAAACTTGGGTTGGTCTTCCGTAACTATCTTATACCTAGCTAATCAGATTCACGACCCATACATACGTTACAATTTTCTCATTCACCATAAAAATTTGTCCATCAACACTCATACCTATCAAGCACCAAAATACCGCAAAATCATACCAGGGACCTAAAAACACCCCAAATGTACATAAAAATTTCTGATTTTTACAATATATACAATATCTTACAAAAATAAATTTAAAACTTTATTCATGAAATGACATGATGGGGAGGGGGAATGAAGAAACAAAAAACCCCAAAACAAAAAACAATTTCAAATGAATATATATACACAATGTTAGTAAGACCCAAACACACCCACATAATTAAAGAGGCCACTGTATTCTGCCTTAAAAAAGAACAAAATCAAGCAGCTCTCTTTCTAAGGGGAATGGAGAAGCAGGGGGCAAAAATAAATTGGACTGGAGAATGTATAAGGCTGACCCAGCCGAGAGTGAAAACGGGACAAAATAATACTTGGACAATGGGAATCTCGAACTGGATCATAACAAAAGCAATGAAGCCGGGAACAGGCCAGGACAAACACATTCACTCACATTAACTAGGCACAAAAGAGACTTCTACCTTAACCACGGGCGGGGTTCCAAAGGAATCCACCCCGATGCAACTAGCAGATCTAAAAGAGAAAATCAAGGCTAGCCCCGGTCACGCGAACCAGGCTCGCTGCATATACCCACCTTTCGCTGAACTCTGTCGGGTGCAGCCGTTTCCGTTCAGTTCTAATCTTAATTTTGAGCTGGTGCTCAAAATATCGGATTAGATCCTGATCCGAAAGACGACCTCCCCGCAAGACTTCCTCCAGACGCGTCATCCAAATCACCATTCTAGCCGTGGCCAGTAGCGACAGAAACACCATCCGCTTCACTCCAGAGTACGGGGGCGACACATTGTCCACAGCGTATGCGCGATCAATGAGCACAAGCTCCCGCGGCGCGATACGAGCAGTCAACTCGCCGACACGCGCCCACAACGGGCGAACGCGCGAACAATGGAAGAAGGCGTGCGCAGACGTCTCCTTAATTCCAAGGACGCAACGTTCACAATCTGGCAAATCCGCCAGGCCCATTGCGAACCGCTTGTCGTTGAGAGACAAACCATTCCGAGCCAATCGCCAGGTCAGAGAAAACTCAGAGTTGTTGAGCCAATCCGCACCTGGCGCCCAAGACCAATGAGAGCGATACTCCTCTCTCGACATGCCGAGCTTACTCCACAGTTCATCCTTCACGGCGCCCTCCACTAATCCCCGATAGAAGATTCTCCTAGGCCGTGAAAGGTCACTGGACCATGGAATGGCCCGAAGGGCCGTCAGACATTCGAGCAGGAATTTCGGCCGCCCCCAAGGCCTATTGCTAGTCCTTAGGAGCGGGGGAGTGATAGTGAGGCTAGGGAACATGTCCCTCACTACCCCCGCAAGCAACCGATCTTCCTCCAACGCGCGCCTGAGGAATGCCAACCTCGAAGCGAGCACGTGGCTCCTCAAGTGTGGCATCCCCAGACCCCCTTGACACGGACGGAGGCAACAGACTCCTTTGTCGACCATGTGTTTGCGTCCTCTCCAAAGACAGGAGAATAGCAAACGCTCGAGCGCCTTCTCATGATCGTCACAAAGGGGAAGTACAGACAGCCGGTAAAGGATTCTGGGAAAGAGGTATGTATTACACACCTCCGCCAGACCCTTCACGGAGAGACTCCGCCGACGCCAAATCTCGACCGACGCGCCGACCTTTGCCTGTACTTCTGACCAGTTTTTCTCCAACTGTAAGTCCGGACCGAACCAAACTCCGAGGAGCTTGACCGGCCCGTCCGTCCAGTCGAAGGGCCCCGGGAGGGAAACACCCTTCCAGGCACCTAACCGCAAGCCGGACGACTTGTCGCGGTTAATTCTGGCCCCTGTTACCTGTTCGTACCGTTCAAGCGCCTTCTGTACCGCCCTTATGTCCCTGCGGGAGGACACAAAGGTCGTTACGTCATCGGCGTACGCGGAAACCCTGGCTCGAGCTCCTCCAGGGACAGCAATTCCACGCAGGACCGGACTGCACGTCTCGTCCCTTAGCCGGCGAAGGAGAGGCTCCAACGCCAGGACGTAAAGGAGAGGCGACAGTGGACAACCCTGTCGGACCGACCTAGACAGCGCGAAAGCGCTCGACAGCTTCCCGTTCACCTGTACCACAGCCTTGGGGGAGCGATACAGAAGGCTAATCCAGCGGCTGAAGTCGGGTTTGAATCCGGCGGCCTGCAGGACAGCAGCCAGGTAGCCATGGTCAATCCTATCAAATGCCTTGGACTGATCCAAATTGATCAGCGCGGCCTCTTCGTCGTCTTCTACACCCTCTACGATCGTGCGAATCAAGTGCAGGTTGCTCTGAATTGTTCGTCCCTTCACAGAACAAGTCTGATCCGGTTCCAACAGAGACTCGGCAACTAGCTGCAAGCGATTCGTCAGGATCTTGGCCAAAATCTTTAACTCTGTGTTTAGCAGAGTTATGGGCCTGTAATCATCTAATCCCCGCCCAACCTTCTTGCCTTTTCCCAACAGCGTGATCACGCCCCTGGTGATCCGACCGGGGATGGACCCCTGCCGAAACCAGTGGTTGAACACGACAGTCAAGAGCGGGACAAAAAGGTGCGACATCCTCAAGTACAATTCATAGGGCAAACCATCCAAACCTGGCGACTTGCCACTGCCGGTCTTCTTCAAAGCCGCGTAGACTTCGTCCTCCGTAATCTCCCCTTCGCAGCTAGCCGCTTCAGCCGGCAAAAGCCGGGGAAAGTCAGCCAAATAGCTGCGAAACTCCTCGTCACGGAGACCAGGCTCCTTGGTAAACCGGTGTTCGAAATGCTGCCGGAACGCCTCGCACATGTCGTCGGTGGACCGAAGGAGATGTCCCTCCGGGTCGCGCACCTCTCGAATGTACCGATCGCCGGCCCGACGAATTTCTTCCTTGCGCAGTTCTGCGCCCATGTTCACAGCTTCGGAAGACATCTTGCTTAACTTAGCTCTAATTACCTGACCCATATAGCGCTCGCTAGTCGTGCGCCTCAGGGCCTCCCTGGCTAAGGCTATCTCGAGGGGATCCCCACCAGCCTCCGCCCGGGCGAAATTAGCACTAAGTGTCTTTGCCTCCGCAGCCTTATCTAGTTTGAGCCGCTGGCTATATTTGGTGGCGAAAGACCTAATGGAGTCCTTAAGGTTAACCCACCACTTATTCCCAATGACTCGCCCAATTAACGCCCGCTGAACTAGTTTTGTCAGCTGGTCACGAAAGTCCCGCCTGTCCAGTAAGGACTGATTGAACTTCCAATAACCAGCCAACCTAGGCCTAAAGTCTAACACCACACGGGCACAAACGAGTTTGTGGTCCGTGTAGCCTAGCCAGTGGAACGTTGGACATTCTAAGAAGTCTATGTCGGCCACTCTCACTAACATCCTATCCAGGTACGCAGATACCCGGGTAGAAGGCCAATTAAGCGCCCACGTCCACATACTCCCATCCGGATGATCGACCCGGTATCTATCGACGAGACCAAATTCGTCGATCAGATCAACCAGGCTACGATCATCATTCCTCCCGCTAGCGCCCCTCCCTCTATCCCATTTGGGGGTTAGGATGGCATTCCAGTCCCCAACTAAGATTAGCCGTGTTGAATGCACCATAAAGGGCTCCAACAGCCGAAAGAAAGAGACACGCTCACCTTGCTTATTGGGCGCATAAACCACAATCAGCCGGAACAATTTGCTTTTCACTGCAATATCGGCCACGATCAGCCGGCCCTCGGCACCGACATGGACAAGGTCAACCTTCGCGTCCAGGGTACGCTTGACCAGCAAAGAAACACCTCTGGCTTGCCGGCTCCCATATGCTGAATAGACGACAAAGTCGTTAGACAGCACACACGAGTCGACTTCGCAAACAAAGTGAGTCTCTTGGATCGCGGCCACATCCACGCCGAAGGACAAGAGGTCACGAAGCAGGCGAGCCGCCTTACCCCGATCCCTCAGGCCCTTCGCATTCAAGCTGGCTATCTTAATAGACATCTTTTAAACCTGAAACGAAAAAACAAAGAAACATGCAACAAGGCTCTAGTCGCATACGGGGTAGAAATCTCGGGCAGAGGGGACCCCGACGGACTGTCCTAGGGACCCTGTACCAATGTCGGACGTAATCCGTCCGTCTAGGACAATCCCGCCGACGTCGGTGGGATATGTTAGTTTTACCACCCTATATAAACTGGGGTGGAGTAAAACGGGGAACCTCCCCGAACAATTTTGCGACATTTTTCTTAGTTCCGGCGTGTTTTCCGCCACCATCCTTATTTTAGGATATAACCTTCTGACCTCTTCTATGTGGTCCCAGACCCGCAGGTTCCCCCCGGTATTTCTTACCAGGGTGATGACACCTGGGGCCTGGGAAAAGTTTGTAGGATCTTCAGTGGAAAGATTGTTGACTGAAGTCAGTTTTAGGAGCGGCTTCAGCAACTTTCGCCTTTGCGAGGACCACTCCGCCACCAAATTTTCGTCGACTTTCATTAGAGCTGCGCCTCTCGGGAGGCCTTTCTTCTTTTTCGCCTGACTGGGAGTCTGGCTGGGAGTGGGAATAGGAGAAGGGGAGGGAGTGGGAGTTGCCGAAATGTTCTTTTCCAGGGGGGTCAGATTGAAGGTAGGGGACTGGGAAGCTTTCCGCGGGGAAGAGGGAAGGCTCCTCGCCTTTTCTGCATAAGTGCATCTAACTGGGGACACCGGTAAAGAAGTGCATCGGTCGCCCAGCTTCCTCCTCTCAGAGCTCCTGCTCCTCCTTCTACTCTTGAGTTTGTCCTGTTGTTCCTCCTCTTCCTCTCTCCCGCGCTTCAGGGACGACGCTCTTCCTACTTCCATAGGCTCTTCCGCAACCTTTTTGGGGAAGGAACCCTTTTCCTTGCCCTGTTTGGACGGTGAATTTTGCGGAGTAGGGTCCTTCTGTTTGGCAGGCGCCTTAACAGGAGTCGGCACCTTCACCGGCACCTTCGCCGGCGAAGGCGTTTTTGCCTTTTTTCGCGCCACCACCTGCCAATCACCCTCCTTGTTGGCTGCCGGTACTGGTGCTGGTGGAGCTTGTTTGGTAGTTTCCTTTGCAGGCTGCTGCTGCTGTTTGACTGGTTGGGCCTTTGGGGGCGGGTTTTTGGTCGGACACGCCTTTGCGACGTGTTCCGCCGCCCCACAGACCCAACAGCAAGGCTTTCTGCCCTCCACGACCACAAAAATATTTCGATCCCTGCAGGTGAGAATGTTGGGGATTTTCGCAATGTTTTCCCCAGATAGGGTCACCTGCAGGACCATATCTCCTGTATAGAAGCCTGCCTTGGACCGTAGCGAGGAGACGTCGGCCACCTTTCCGTAACTTGCAAAAAAGGCGCCGACGTGGTCCTCGGCAATGTCCAAGGGGACGCCATGCAAGGTAATCTTGACTCTCCTTGCTCCCATATATTCCGTCTGGAATTGGAGTGTTTTTGTCTCCAATACCACGCCAATTAGGCGCTTGGCCTCTTCAACTGAGCCAAGCAGGACGTCCCACTTGGCATTGCCTCTCCTCGCTACGGCCTTTGCATTAATCTGAAGAGCCCGAATTGCCTCTTCAAAGGATTCCCTTGTGATGCCCACAAACTTATGGGTCTTAAGTTCCTTGGTTCTTAGTGTGATTATTCTGGCCTCAATTTGTGCCAATTGTTCTGGCACGGAAACCAGCTCTGTTCCTTTAATATACTGGGCGTATTTGTCTTGCATCTGATGGTAATATTCCTCATCCTTAACCGTCAATTTCCCTCTTTTCCACCCAGCGGTCGAGGGTTTAGGCGATGCTGCTTCTGCTAGTACTTGCGAAGGGGGATTATCCCGAGGCGGTAGAGCCCAATCCCCCTCCTTTCCTCCCACCGACGCCGTGGTGGGAGGAACGACCTCATCCGGCCCATTAGAGGCCATTGCCACCAAAGTGGCCGAACACCGGACAACTTCTTTCCGGTGTTTCGCGTTGAAAACGCTACTTTACGCAAGCCCGAGCTATAAACTCGGGCCGGAAATCCGTATGTCCAAGATACAAAGTCACTGCAATATCACGAAGGAACAAAACAGCTCTTTGCTCTTACCTTCACAACCCCCAAAACAAAAAGTCAAGAGGGTAGGGAAGGGTTGGTACTTATTTATTTATGAAAAAGTACATAAATTCTGGCACAAGGCCAACAAATGGGAGGGGGAACAAAAACTTGGGTTGGTCTTCCGTAACTATCTTATACCTAGCTAATCAGATTCACGACCCATACATACGTTACAATTTTCTCATTCACCATAAAAATTTGTCCATCAACACTCATACCTATCAAGCACCAAAATACCGCAAAATCATACCAGGGACCTAAAAACACCCCAAATGTACATAAAAATTTCTGATTTTTACAATATATACAATATCTTACAAAAATAAATTTAAAACTTTATTCATGAAATGACATGATGGGGAGGGGGAATGAAGAAACAAAAAACCCCAAAACAAAAAACAATTTCAAATGAATATATATACACAATGTTAGTAAGACCCAAACACACCCACATAATTAAAGAGGCCACTGTATTCTGCCTTAAAAAAGAACAAAATCAAGCAGCTCTCTTTCTAAGGGGAATGGAGAAGCAGGGGGCAAAAATAAATTGGACTGGAGAATGTATAAGGCTGACCCAGCCGAGAGTGAAAACGGGACAAAATAATACTTGGACAATGGGAATCTCGAACTGGATCATAACAAAAGCAATGAAGCCGGGAACAGGCCAGGACAAACACATTCACTCACATTAACTAGGCACAAAAGAGACTTCTACCTTAACCACGGGCGGGGTTCCAAAGGAATCCACCCCGATGCAACTAGCAGATCTAAAAGAGAAAATCAAGGCTAGCCCCGGTCACGCGAACCAGGCTCGCTGCATATACCCACCTTTCGCTGAACTCTGTCGGGTGCAGCCGTTTCCGTTCAGTTCTAATCTTAATTTTGAGCTGGTGCTCAAAATATCGGATTAGATCCTGATCCGAAAGACGACCTCCCCGCAAGACTTCCTCCAGACGCGTCATCCAAATCACCATTCTAGCCGTGGCCAGTAGCGACAGAAACACCATCCGCTTCACTCCAGAGTACGGGGGCGACACATTGTCCACAGCGTATGCGCGATCAATGAGCACAAGCTCCCGCGGCGCGATACGAGCAGTCAACTCGCCGACACGCGCCCACAACGGGCGAACGCGCGAACAATGGAAGAAGGCGTGCGCAGACGTCTCCTTAATTCCAAGGACGCAACGTTCACAATCTGGCAAATCCGCCAGGCCCATTGCGAACCGCTTGTCGTTGAGAGACAAACCATTCCGAGCCAATCGCCAGGTCAGAGAAAACTCAGAGTTGTTGAGCCAATCCGCACCTGGCGCCCAAGACCAATGAGAGCGATACTCCTCTCTCGACATGCCGAGCTTACTCCACAGTTCATCCTTCACGGCGCCCTCCACTAATCCCCGATAGAAGATTCTCCTAGGCCGTGAAAGGTCACTGGACCATGGAATGGCCCGAAGGGCCGTCAGACATTCGAGCAGGAATTTCGGCCGCCCCCAAGGCCTATTGCTAGTCCTTAGGAGCGGGGGAGTGATAGTGAGGCTAGGGAACATGTCCCTCACTACCCCCGCAAGCAACCGATCTTCCTCCAACGCGCGCCTGAGGAATGCCAACCTCGAAGCGAGCACGTGGCTCCTCAAGTGTGGCATCCCCAGACCCCCTTGACACGGACGGAGGCAACAGACTCCTTTGTCGACCATGTGTTTGCGTCCTCTCCAAAGACAGGAGAATAGCAAACGCTCGAGCGCCTTCTCATGATCGTCACAAAGGGGAAGTACAGACAGCCGGTAAAGGATTCTGGGAAAGAGGTATGTATTACACACCTCCGCCAGACCCTTCACGGAGAGACTCCGCCGACGCCAAATCTCGACCGACGCGCCGACCTTTGCCTGTACTTCTGACCAGTTTTTCTCCAACTGTAAGTCCGGACCGAACCAAACTCCGAGGAGCTTGACCGGCCCGTCCGTCCAGTCGAAGGGCCCCGGGAGGGAAACACCCTTCCAGGCACCTAACCGCAAGCCGGACGACTTGTCGCGGTTAATTCTGGCCCCTGTTACCTGTTCGTACCGTTCAAGCGCCTTCTGTACCGCCCTTATGTCCCTGCGGGAGGACACAAAGGTCGTTACGTCATCGGCGTACGCGGAAACCCTGGCTCGAGCTCCTCCAGGGACAGCAATTCCACGCAGGACCGGACTGCACGTCTCGTCCCTTAGCCGGCGAAGGAGAGGCTCCAACGCCAGGACGTAAAGGAGAGGCGACAGTGGACAACCCTGTCGGACCGACCTAGACAGCGCGAAAGCGCTCGACAGCTTCCCGTTCACCTGTACCACAGCCTTGGGGGAGCGATACAGAAGGCTAATCCAGCGGCTGAAGTCGGGTTTGAATCCGGCGGCCTGCAGGACAGCAGCCAGGTAGCCATGGTCAATCCTATCAAATGCCTTGGACTGATCCAAATTGATCAGCGCGGCCTCTTCGTCGTCTTCTACACCCTCTACGATCGTGCGAATCAAGTGCAGGTTGCTCTGAATTGTTCGTCCCTTCACAGAACAAGTCTGATCCGGTTCCAACAGAGACTCGGCAACTAGCTGCAAGCGATTCGTCAGGATCTTGGCCAAAATCTTTAACTCTGTGTTTAGCAGAGTTATGGGCCTGTAATCATCTAATCCCCGCCCAACCTTCTTGCCTTTTCCCAACAGCGTGATCACGCCCCTGGTGATCCGACCGGGGATGGACCCCTGCCGAAACCAGTGGTTGAACACGACAGTCAAGAGCGGGACAAAAAGGTGCGACATCCTCAAGTACAATTCATAGGGCAAACCATCCAAACCTGGCGACTTGCCACTGCCGGTCTTCTTCAAAGCCGCGTAGACTTCGTCCTCCGTAATCTCCCCTTCGCAGCTAGCCGCTTCAGCCGGCAAAAGCCGGGGAAAGTCAGCCAAATAGCTGCGAAACTCCTCGTCACGGAGACCAGGCTCCTTGGTAAACCGGTGTTCGAAATGCTGCCGGAACGCCTCGCACATGTCGTCGGTGGACCGAAGGAGATGTCCCTCCGGGTCGCGCACCTCTCGAATGTACCGATCGCCGGCCCGACGAATTTCTTCCTTGCGCAGTTCTGCGCCCATGTTCACAGCTTCGGAAGACATCTTGCTTAACTTAGCTCTAATTACCTGACCCATATAGCGCTCGCTAGTCGTGCGCCTCAGGGCCTCCCTGGCTAAGGCTATCTCGAGGGGATCCCCACCAGCCTCCGCCCGGGCGAAATTAGCACTAAGTGTCTTTGCCTCCGCAGCCTTATCTAGTTTGAGCCGCTGGCTATATTTGGTGGCGAAAGACCTAATGGAGTCCTTAAGGTTAACCCACCACTTATTCCCAATGACTCGCCCAATTAACGCCCGCTGAACTAGTTTTGTCAGCTGGTCACGAAAGTCCCGCCTGTCCAGTAAGGACTGATTGAACTTCCAATAACCAGCCAACCTAGGCCTAAAGTCTAACACCACACGGGCACAAACGAGTTTGTGGTCCGTGTAGCCTAGCCAGTGGAACGTTGGACATTCTAAGAAGTCTATGTCGGCCACTCTCACTAACATCCTATCCAGGTACGCAGATACCCGGGTAGAAGGCCAATTAAGCGCCCACGTCCACATACTCCCATCCGGATGATCGACCCGGTATCTATCGACGAGACCAAATTCGTCGATCAGATCAACCAGGCTACGATCATCATTCCTCCCGCTAGCGCCCCTCCCTCTATCCCATTTGGGGGTTAGGATGGCATTCCAGTCCCCAACTAAGATTAGCCGTGTTGAATGCACCATAAAGGGCTCCAACAGCCGAAAGAAAGAGACACGCTCACCTTGCTTATTGGGCGCATAAACCACAATCAGCCGGAACAATTTGCTTTTCACTGCAATATCGGCCACGATCAGCCGGCCCTCGGCACCGACATGGACAAGGTCAACCTTCGCGTCCAGGGTACGCTTGACCAGCAAAGAAACACCTCTGGCTTGCCGGCTCCCATATGCTGAATAGACGACAAAGTCGTTAGACAGCACACACGAGTCGACTTCGCAAACAAAGTGAGTCTCTTGGATCGCGGCCACATCCACGCCGAAGGACAAGAGGTCACGAAGCAGGCGAGCCGCCTTACCCCGATCCCTCAGGCCCTTCGCATTCAAGCTGGCTATCTTAATAGACATCTTTTAAACCTGAAACGAAAAAACAAAGAAACATGCAACAAGGCTCTAGTCGCATACGGGGTAGAAATCTCGGGCAGAGGGGACCCCGACGGACTGTCCTAGGGACCCTGTACCAATGTCGGACGTAATCCGTCCGTCTAGGACAATCCCGCCGACGTCGGTGGGATATGTTAGTTTTACCACCCTATATAAACTGGGGTGGAGTAAAACGGGGAACCTCCCCGAACAATTTTGCGACATTTTTCTTAGTTCCGGCGTGTTTTCCGCCACCATCCTTATTTTAGGATATAACCTTCTGACCTCTTCTATGTGGTCCCAGACCCGCAGGTTCCCCCCGGTATTTCTTACCAGGGTGATGACACCTGGGGCCTGGGAAAAGTTTGTAGGATCTTCAGTGGAAAGATTGTTGACTGAAGTCAGTTTTAGGAGCGGCTTCAGCAACTTTCGCCTTTGCGAGGACCACTCCGCCACCAAATTTTCGTCGACTTTCATTAGAGCTGCGCCTCTCGGGAGGCCTTTCTTCTTTTTCGCCTGACTGGGAGTCTGGCTGGGAGTGGGAATAGGAGAAGGGGAGGGAGTGGGAGTTGCCGAAATGTTCTTTTCCAGGGGGGTCAGATTGAAGGTAGGGGACTGGGAAGCTTTCCGCGGGGAAGAGGGAAGGCTCCTCGCCTTTTCTGCATAAGTGCATCTAACTGGGGACACCGGTAAAGAAGTGCATCGGTCGCCCAGCTTCCTCCTCTCAGAGCTCCTGCTCCTCCTTCTACTCTTGAGTTTGTCCTGTTGTTCCTCCTCTTCCTCTCTCCCGCGCTTCAGGGACGACGCTCTTCCTACTTCCATAGGCTCTTCCGCAACCTTTTTGGGGAAGGAACCCTTTTCCTTGCCCTGTTTGGACGGTGAATTTTGCGGAGTAGGGTCCTTCTGTTTGGCAGGCGCCTTAACAGGAGTCGGCACCTTCACCGGCACCTTCGCCGGCGAAGGCGTTTTTGCCTTTTTTCGCGCCACCACCTGCCAATCACCCTCCTTGTTGGCTGCCGGTACTGGTGCTGGTGGAGCTTGTTTGGTAGTTTCCTTTGCAGGCTGCTGCTGCTGTTTGACTGGTTGGGCCTTTGGGGGCGGGTTTTTGGTCGGACACGCCTTTGCGACGTGTTCCGCCGCCCCACAGACCCAACAGCAAGGCTTTCTGCCCTCCACGACCACAAAAATATTTCGATCCCTGCAGGTGAGAATGTTGGGGATTTTCGCAATGTTTTCCCCAGATAGGGTCACCTGCAGGACCATATCTCCTGTATAGAAGCCTGCCTTGGACCGTAGCGAGGAGACGTCGGCCACCTTTCCGTAACTTGCAAAAAAGGCGCCGACGTGGTCCTCGGCAATGTCCAAGGGGACGCCATGCAAGGTAATCTTGACTCTCCTTGCTCCCATATATTCCGTCTGGAATTGGAGTGTTTTTGTCTCCAATACCACGCCAATTAGGCGCTTGGCCTCTTCAACTGAGCCAAGCAGGACGTCCCACTTGGCATTGCCTCTCCTCGCTACGGCCTTTGCATTAATCTGAAGAGCCCGAATTGCCTCTTCAAAGGATTCCCTTGTGATGCCCACAAACTTATGGGTCTTAAGTTCCTTGGTTCTTAGTGTGATTATTCTGGCCTCAATTTGTGCCAATTGTTCTGGCACGGAAACCAGCTCTGTTCCTTTAATATACTGGGCGTATTTGTCTTGCATCTGATGGTAATATTCCTCATCCTTAACCGTCAATTTCCCTCTTTTCCACCCAGCGGTCGAGGGTTTAGGCGATGCTGCTTCTGCTAGTACTTGCGAAGGGGGATTATCCCGAGGCGGTAGAGCCCAATCCCCCTCCTTTCCTCCCACCGACGCCGTGGTGGGAGGAACGACCTCATCCGGCCCATTAGAGGCCATTGCCACCAAAGTGGCCGAACACCGGACAACTTCTTTCCGGTGTTTCGCGTTGAAAACGCTACTTTACGCAAGCCCGAGCTATAAACTCGGGCCGGAAATCCGTATGTCCAAGATACAAAGTCACTGCAATATCACGAAGGAACAAAACAGCTCTTTGCTCTTACCTTCACAACCCCCAAAACAAAAAGTCAAGAGGGTAGGGAAGGGTTGGTACTTATTTATTTATGAAAAAGTACATAAATTCTGGCACAAGGCCAACAAATGGGAGGGGGAACAAAAACTTGGGTTGGTCTTCCGTAACTATCTTATACCTAGCTAATCAGATTCACGACCCATACATACGTTACAATTTTCTCATTCACCATAAAAATTTGTCCATCAACACTCATACCTATCAAGCACCAAAATACCGCAAAATCATACCAGGGACCTAAAAACACCCCAAATGTACATAAAAATTTCTGATTTTTACAATATATACAATATCTTACAAAAATAAATTTAAAACTTTATTCATGAAATGACATGATGGGGAGGGGGAATGAAGAAACAAAAAACCCCAAAACAAAAAACAATTTCAAATGAATATATATACACAATGTTAGTAAGACCCAAACACACCCACATAATTAAAGAGGCCACTGTATTCTGCCTTAAAAAAGAACAAAATCAAGCAGCTCTCTTTCTAAGGGGAATGGAGAAGCAGGGGGCAAAAATAAATTGGACTGGAGAATGTATAAGGCTGACCCAGCCGAGAGTGAAAACGGGACAAAATAATACTTGGACAATGGGAATCTCGAACTGGATCATAACAAAAGCAATGAAGCCGGGAACAGGCCAGGACAAACACATTCACTCACATTAACTAGGCACAAAAGAGACTTCTACCTTAACCACGGGCGGGGTTCCAAAGGAATCCACCCCGATGCAACTAGCAGATCTAAAAGAGAAAATCAAGGCTAGCCCCGGTCACGCGAACCAGGCTCGCTGCATATACCCACCTTTCGCTGAACTCTGTCGGGTGCAGCCGTTTCCGTTCAGTTCTAATCTTAATTTTGAGCTGGTGCTCAAAATATCGGATTAGATCCTGATCCGAAAGACGACCTCCCCGCAAGACTTCCTCCAGACGCGTCATCCAAATCACCATTCTAGCCGTGGCCAGTAGCGACAGAAACACCATCCGCTTCACTCCAGAGTACGGGGGCGACACATTGTCCACAGCGTATGCGCGATCAATGAGCACAAGCTCCCGCGGCGCGATACGAGCAGTCAACTCGCCGACACGCGCCCACAACGGGCGAACGCGCGAACAATGGAAGAAGGCGTGCGCAGACGTCTCCTTAATTCCAAGGACGCAACGTTCACAATCTGGCAAATCCGCCAGGCCCATTGCGAACCGCTTGTCGTTGAGAGACAAACCATTCCGAGCCAATCGCCAGGTCAGAGAAAACTCAGAGTTGTTGAGCCAATCCGCACCTGGCGCCCAAGACCAATGAGAGCGATACTCCTCTCTCGACATGCCGAGCTTACTCCACAGTTCATCCTTCACGGCGCCCTCCACTAATCCCCGATAGAAGATTCTCCTAGGCCGTGAAAGGTCACTGGACCATGGAATGGCCCGAAGGGCCGTCAGACATTCGAGCAGGAATTTCGGCCGCCCCCAAGGCCTATTGCTAGTCCTTAGGAGCGGGGGAGTGATAGTGAGGCTAGGGAACATGTCCCTCACTACCCCCGCAAGCAACCGATCTTCCTCCAACGCGCGCCTGAGGAATGCCAACCTCGAAGCGAGCACGTGGCTCCTCAAGTGTGGCATCCCCAGACCCCCTTGACACGGACGGAGGCAACAGACTCCTTTGTCGACCATGTGTTTGCGTCCTCTCCAAAGACAGGAGAATAGCAAACGCTCGAGCGCCTTCTCATGATCGTCACAAAGGGGAAGTACAGACAGCCGGTAAAGGATTCTGGGAAAGAGGTATGTATTACACACCTCCGCCAGACCCTTCACGGAGAGACTCCGCCGACGCCAAATCTCGACCGACGCGCCGACCTTTGCCTGTACTTCTGACCAGTTTTTCTCCAACTGTAAGTCCGGACCGAACCAAACTCCGAGGAGCTTGACCGGCCCGTCCGTCCAGTCGAAGGGCCCCGGGAGGGAAACACCCTTCCAGGCACCTAACCGCAAGCCGGACGACTTGTCGCGGTTAATTCTGGCCCCTGTTACCTGTTCGTACCGTTCAAGCGCCTTCTGTACCGCCCTTATGTCCCTGCGGGAGGACACAAAGGTCGTTACGTCATCGGCGTACGCGGAAACCCTGGCTCGAGCTCCTCCAGGGACAGCAATTCCACGCAGGACCGGACTGCACGTCTCGTCCCTTAGCCGGCGAAGGAGAGGCTCCAACGCCAGGACGTAAAGGAGAGGCGACAGTGGACAACCCTGTCGGACCGACCTAGACAGCGCGAAAGCGCTCGACAGCTTCCCGTTCACCTGTACCACAGCCTTGGGGGAGCGATACAGAAGGCTAATCCAGCGGCTGAAGTCGGGTTTGAATCCGGCGGCCTGCAGGACAGCAGCCAGGTAGCCATGGTCAATCCTATCAAATGCCTTGGACTGATCCAAATTGATCAGCGCGGCCTCTTCGTCGTCTTCTACACCCTCTACGATCGTGCGAATCAAGTGCAGGTTGCTCTGAATTGTTCGTCCCTTCACAGAACAAGTCTGATCCGGTTCCAACAGAGACTCGGCAACTAGCTGCAAGCGATTCGTCAGGATCTTGGCCAAAATCTTTAACTCTGTGTTTAGCAGAGTTATGGGCCTGTAATCATCTAATCCCCGCCCAACCTTCTTGCCTTTTCCCAACAGCGTGATCACGCCCCTGGTGATCCGACCGGGGATGGACCCCTGCCGAAACCAGTGGTTGAACACGACAGTCAAGAGCGGGACAAAAAGGTGCGACATCCTCAAGTACAATTCATAGGGCAAACCATCCAAACCTGGCGACTTGCCACTGCCGGTCTTCTTCAAAGCCGCGTAGACTTCGTCCTCCGTAATCTCCCCTTCGCAGCTAGCCGCTTCAGCCGGCAAAAGCCGGGGAAAGTCAGCCAAATAGCTGCGAAACTCCTCGTCACGGAGACCAGGCTCCTTGGTAAACCGGTGTTCGAAATGCTGCCGGAACGCCTCGCACATGTCGTCGGTGGACCGAAGGAGATGTCCCTCCGGGTCGCGCACCTCTCGAATGTACCGATCGCCGGCCCGACGAATTTCTTCCTTGCGCAGTTCTGCGCCCATGTTCACAGCTTCGGAAGACATCTTGCTTAACTTAGCTCTAATTACCTGACCCATATAGCGCTCGCTAGTCGTGCGCCTCAGGGCCTCCCTGGCTAAGGCTATCTCGAGGGGATCCCCACCAGCCTCCGCCCGGGCGAAATTAGCACTAAGTGTCTTTGCCTCCGCAGCCTTATCTAGTTTGAGCCGCTGGCTATATTTGGTGGCGAAAGACCTAATGGAGTCCTTAAGGTTAACCCACCACTTATTCCCAATGACTCGCCCAATTAACGCCCGCTGAACTAGTTTTGTCAGCTGGTCACGAAAGTCCCGCCTGTCCAGTAAGGACTGATTGAACTTCCAATAACCAGCCAACCTAGGCCTAAAGTCTAACACCACACGGGCACAAACGAGTTTGTGGTCCGTGTAGCCTAGCCAGTGGAACGTTGGACATTCTAAGAAGTCTATGTCGGCCACTCTCACTAACATCCTATCCAGGTACGCAGATACCCGGGTAGAAGGCCAATTAAGCGCCCACGTCCACATACTCCCATCCGGATGATCGACCCGGTATCTATCGACGAGACCAAATTCGTCGATCAGATCAACCAGGCTACGATCATCATTCCTCCCGCTAGCGCCCCTCCCTCTATCCCATTTGGGGGTTAGGATGGCATTCCAGTCCCCAACTAAGATTAGCCGTGTTGAATGCACCATAAAGGGCTCCAACAGCCGAAAGAAAGAGACACGCTCACCTTGCTTATTGGGCGCATAAACCACAATCAGCCGGAACAATTTGCTTTTCACTGCAATATCGGCCACGATCAGCCGGCCCTCGGCACCGACATGGACAAGGTCAACCTTCGCGTCCAGGGTACGCTTGACCAGCAAAGAAACACCTCTGGCTTGCCGGCTCCCATATGCTGAATAGACGACAAAGTCGTTAGACAGCACACACGAGTCGACTTCGCAAACAAAGTGAGTCTCTTGGATCGCGGCCACATCCACGCCGAAGGACAAGAGGTCACGAAGCAGGCGAGCCGCCTTACCCCGATCCCTCAGGCCCTTCGCATTCAAGCTGGCTATCTTAATAGACATCTTTTAAACCTGAAACGAAAAAACAAAGAAACATGCAACAAGGCTCTAGTCGCATACGGGGTAGAAATCTCGGGCAGAGGGGACCCCGACGGACTGTCCTAGGGACCCTGTACCAATGTCGGACGTAATCCGTCCGTCTAGGACAATCCCGCCGACGTCGGTGGGATATGTTAGTTTTACCACCCTATATAAACTGGGGTGGAGTAAAACGGGGAACCTCCCCGAACAATTTTGCGACATTTTTCTTAGTTCCGGCGTGTTTTCCGCCACCATCCTTATTTTAGGATATAACCTTCTGACCTCTTCTATGTGGTCCCAGACCCGCAGGTTCCCCCCGGTATTTCTTACCAGGGTGATGACACCTGGGGCCTGGGAAAAGTTTGTAGGATCTTCAGTGGAAAGATTGTTGACTGAAGTCAGTTTTAGGAGCGGCTTCAGCAACTTTCGCCTTTGCGAGGACCACTCCGCCACCAAATTTTCGTCGACTTTCATTAGAGCTGCGCCTCTCGGGAGGCCTTTCTTCTTTTTCGCCTGACTGGGAGTCTGGCTGGGAGTGGGAATAGGAGAAGGGGAGGGAGTGGGAGTTGCCGAAATGTTCTTTTCCAGGGGGGTCAGATTGAAGGTAGGGGACTGGGAAGCTTTCCGCGGGGAAGAGGGAAGGCTCCTCGCCTTTTCTGCATAAGTGCATCTAACTGGGGACACCGGTAAAGAAGTGCATCGGTCGCCCAGCTTCCTCCTCTCAGAGCTCCTGCTCCTCCTTCTACTCTTGAGTTTGTCCTGTTGTTCCTCCTCTTCCTCTCTCCCGCGCTTCAGGGACGACGCTCTTCCTACTTCCATAGGCTCTTCCGCAACCTTTTTGGGGAAGGAACCCTTTTCCTTGCCCTGTTTGGACGGTGAATTTTGCGGAGTAGGGTCCTTCTGTTTGGCAGGCGCCTTAACAGGAGTCGGCACCTTCACCGGCACCTTCGCCGGCGAAGGCGTTTTTGCCTTTTTTCGCGCCACCACCTGCCAATCACCCTCCTTGTTGGCTGCCGGTACTGGTGCTGGTGGAGCTTGTTTGGTAGTTTCCTTTGCAGGCTGCTGCTGCTGTTTGACTGGTTGGGCCTTTGGGGGCGGGTTTTTGGTCGGACACGCCTTTGCGACGTGTTCCGCCGCCCCACAGACCCAACAGCAAGGCTTTCTGCCCTCCACGACCACAAAAATATTTCGATCCCTGCAGGTGAGAATGTTGGGGATTTTCGCAATGTTTTCCCCAGATAGGGTCACCTGCAGGACCATATCTCCTGTATAGAAGCCTGCCTTGGACCGTAGCGAGGAGACGTCGGCCACCTTTCCGTAACTTGCAAAAAAGGCGCCGACGTGGTCCTCGGCAATGTCCAAGGGGACGCCATGCAAGGTAATCTTGACTCTCCTTGCTCCCATATATTCCGTCTGGAATTGGAGTGTTTTTGTCTCCAATACCACGCCAATTAGGCGCTTGGCCTCTTCAACTGAGCCAAGCAGGACGTCCCACTTGGCATTGCCTCTCCTCGCTACGGCCTTTGCATTAATCTGAAGAGCCCGAATTGCCTCTTCAAAGGATTCCCTTGTGATGCCCACAAACTTATGGGTCTTAAGTTCCTTGGTTCTTAGTGTGATTATTCTGGCCTCAATTTGTGCCAATTGTTCTGGCACGGAAACCAGCTCTGTTCCTTTAATATACTGGGCGTATTTGTCTTGCATCTGATGGTAATATTCCTCATCCTTAACCGTCAATTTCCCTCTTTTCCACCCAGCGGTCGAGGGTTTAGGCGATGCTGCTTCTGCTAGTACTTGCGAAGGGGGATTATCCCGAGGCGGTAGAGCCCAATCCCCCTCCTTTCCTCCCACCGACGCCGTGGTGGGAGGAACGACCTCATCCGGCCCATTAGAGGCCATTGCCACCAAAGTGGCCGAACACCGGACAACTTCTTTCCGGTGTTTCGCGTTGAAAACGCTACTTTACGCAAGCCCGAGCTATAAACTCGGGCCGGAAATCCGTATGTCCAAGATACAAAGTCACTGCAATATCACGAAGGAACAAAACAGCTCTTTGCTCTTACCTTCACAACCCCCAAAACAAAAAGTCAAGAGGGTAGGGAAGGGTTGGTAAATTTCAATGCCTCCAAAACAAAGCTGTTATCAACTAACCACCATAGACAATCGCATCTACCTCCCATTAGCATGGGACAGGCTAGCCTCCCAGAGAGTAAAATACTACGCCTCCTTGGCCTTACACTCTCGGCGGACCTCAAATGGAATGACTATATTGAATCCATTGCCAAATCTGCTGCTATGAAAGTCGGCTCCCTGTGCAGGGCCCGGAAATTTTTCCCACCTGAATCTATTCTGCACATATACAAATCTACCATCCGCCCGTGTATTGAATATTGCTGCCATATCTGGTCGGGTGCCCCTGCTGCTCTCCTTGGGCTTCTTGACAAAATACAAAGGAGGATCTGTAACGTGGTTGATACTGACTTGACAGACCGGCTGCAGCCGATCTCTCACCGGCGTGATGTGGCTTCCCTGTGCCTCTTCTACAAGTACTTTCATGGCTTCTGCTCCGATGAGCTTAGATCACTGGTGCCGCCTAAGCACGAATTTACACGAGATACTAGATAGGCAACTAGGTCCCACCCTTTTACAGTTAAACAAATAAGATGTAACCGTAAATTCTACTCCAACAGCTTCTTTTCTCGCGCTTCCCGCCTGTGGAACTCCCTTCCACAAGTCTGCTTTCCCGACAGTTACAATCTCCAGGTGTTTAAATGTAGGGTCAATAGACACCTCCTATCACACTAACTCCCAACTATTCTCAGAACACTCTCATCTACCCAACCCTCATTCTCGGTATCCTTACCCGCCTATCACCCACCCTCTGACATTTCCTATATTTAATCAGCCTTTCTCCACTCTACGTAGCCCCCTGCGCAGTAGTGGCAGTGACATGCCTTGCTCGGGGTGAAACGTTTATAAAAAAAAAAAAATCTAGCGAGGAATATTTACAAAAAAGAAAAAAGCAAAGAAAATGGACAGGATATTTAACAGCTTAACTTAATGAAAACAGAAAGTACAAAAAACAAATACAATGGCTGAAATTTTTTGGAAAGATCAGAAAATGGTGTTCGGAGACTAACACGCAAATGGCATATTGAAGAGACAAGAGGTGGAGTGAAAGTGCAAGTAACCGGCCTGAGTTTGAGTGAATGCAATGCAGAACAAAGACAGGGTGAAAACGAAAAGAAGTAACGAAGCAGATTTTCAAGAAAAACTGGAAGATATGGAGAGACATGATTGTCTACGTCCTGAAAGAACAAAACATAATGGTGCTCAGTGAAAAAAAAGTATCACTATTTTATCTTTTAAGTATAACTGACCTTGACTAACCGTGAATAAATAACTTGAATATTCGTGACCATGAATAATACCGGTCGACATTTTTTGACACAAACCTTGTTGGCAATGGTTCTTTGGGCTATTTTTAACACTGTCTCTGAAAATCAAGTTCATCTTACACCATCCCATCACGTTTTCTCAGTACAGATAATTTCTATTTTGCTTAAAGTAGGCCAAAACACTCATTTAACAATCATATGCCAGTGCCTAGTAGAACCGACTTTAAACGTATCCCAATAACTTGAAGAATGTATTTTCAGCATTTTCAGTTCTGAAAAAGTTTTCAAACAAAAAGTTTTCATCTGCAGAAAATGCATTGCTTACCTATTAACTGTTATCTCCATGACGTAGTAATTTTGATTAGTACTTTAGCACATAAGGGCATACCAAAAAGCGAACAAATCGCTTTTCAATTGTTTTAATAAGCACCAGAGTATCAAACTGCCGTATATAAATTTTCGGTCAGACAAGAAGCTGGCTTGTGTTGGGGATAGGTAAAGAAAGTGCCGAGTTGGTTATGCCTATCTGGTATTTGGCGGCTATTTTAAGCGCTGATAAAGAAAATTGTAATCTTGCTAGTCTCAAATACACACGCCAAGCACCCTATCAACCCTCAATATTCTTATGTATGTTATACAGAGTCTGCATGATAAAACCAGACCTTCATGAATTCAAGTGATATGATAAAATCGTAGGGGGATTACAGACTTAAAGTAAAAACTAGTAATAAAAACTAAAAGCACTGTTCTTGAATGACTTCCAAAGACCTTCGGTGAAAAGCAGAGAAGAAACAGAAATCAGAGGACACAAGGACATTTCCCATTGAGATATATCTCATAAAATCAAGCATTTTCAGGCCAGATTATCTGAAAGTTTTTCTTGAATGATAAATCATTTTAACGTGAAACAAAATGTTTCAACTATGTTACTTTCATTTTTTTAATCATTTCACCCCAAGCAAGGCGGTACTGCCACTGATGTGCAGGGGGTTACAAAAGAGAGTTAAAGTTTTAGGCAGGAGAGGAAAGAAGAGAAAGACGAACCAACTGAGGGTGACAAAGAAAGGGAAAGAGAAGGATGTGAACACAGGATTGAAGACAGTTGCGAAGATAGAGAGAAAGGAAAAGAATAAGATATACGGGGTGATGTAGAAAGGAATGAAATCAAGTGGATAAGAGATAAGAATTGACAATGAATTCAAATTCCTGGAGGTTGTCGCCGTCAGGAAAGCAAGGATATGGAAGGGATTTCCACAGGCGGAAAGTGCGAGAAAAGAAGCTGATTGGAGTAGAATTGTCGCCTACATTTGGTTTAAGTTCTGTGAATTAGGCATTTTGGCCTATTTTAAGCAAAATAGGATGTGCGTTGTGGTACAGTGGATATCAGCCCGGAACGAGAAACCATGGAGCCGAGTTCGAATTCCAGTTGAATCCATTGTATTCACTTATGCGCAAATACCCTTGGGAAAGGTATTAATCCGTCTCTTCCTTCCAGTTGTGGGTTAAATAATAGGACAGATTGGATTCTATAGCCTTGGTCGGCAACCAGTCTACCGCAGAAAGCAATGGCAACCTACTGCGGGATAATCTTCTGCCCAGTCAATCATGTCTCATTCGGGACATGATCGCCCAAGCGTGTATCACGTATGGCACTTAACTGACTGACTGAATATAATAGTTGGAATAATGATTAAGGCTTCTACTGGTCATAAAGTGGGGGTTCAGTTTATTACTTCATAACAATAGGAAACCGATCCCCCAATAATTACAACATAATAATATAATACATTTATTTCCCCTCTAGCTATGAGTCAAATAACAGGACAGATTGGGTTCTATAGCCTTGGTCGGCAACCAGTCTACCGCAGAAAGCAATGGCAACCTACTGCGGGATAATCTTCTGCCCAGTCAGTCATGTCTCTTTCGAGACATGATCGCCTAAGCGTGTTTCACGTATGGCAATTAACTGACTGAGTAATTATCGATACTGAGAGAACATGATGTGATGGAGCAAAATGTACTTGATTTTCCGATTCAGAATGAAAAAATATCCCAGAAACATATCCCCATTGCCCAACATTTGGGTCGATAAAAATATCGACCAGTGTAATCATTTGTCTCTAGCGCAATTACTTAATCCGGATTGATTCTTTTATGATTCATTAATTGCTGTCCGATATTGTGACACGTCATTTGAAGGTTGCAGACAACATTCGTCTTTTGTTCTGCTCTTCTCGTATGGCTAAACAACTCATTGATTTTGAGCGTCAGGTTATCGTACTTTTCTGATATGTCGTTAAACAAAACTCAAACTCAAAAATTCAAACAGGACTTTCTCAATTTAACGCTTTTATACTGAGCACCTTGTATAAAAGAAAAAGAAAACTAAACTATCACAACTTTCACGTTTGACATAGATATTCATTGTCTCTTATATTTAACAGTATATTTAGAAAATTATTTGCTGGCTCTATAAACTAAATATATATATATATTAATTAAATTAATTTAATTTAATTTTATTTATTTAAATAAATTATATGTCAGTTTCCACCCACAAAATTTTTTTTCAAAATCATTTTTCTATAACTTCATCCCATTTAAAACGCTAGTTTTGTTAACATGTCCCTAGCATTTCTACAGAGATTAAATTTTTCTGTTCTTTATTTTTTTATTTTTCCTTTGTCGTTTCATCCCATTTTGTTTCGCCCTCTTCCCTGTCAAACACCACTTCCTATTTCTTCATTCACTTCCCCCTCCTCTTTTTTAGAGCTAGACATAGCTAAATTGTAAATTTTTCACTTACAGCTCAATCTAAAAGTAAAGTTGTCCAAAATCTAAAAATAGACATTGATTGCTATCCCAACCCCTCTGTGATGTAAATTTTGAACTTCCGCCGGTAATATCTTGTTTTATTTTGAAAATAAGGGTTGCCGATGAGATGTGAAATCTCTCTTAGGGATTTCATGTTGAAATGATCATACAACGATTTTGAACTTCGAAATTTATTTTATTTTATATATATATATACTATTAAATGTTATAAAAGAAAACTGAATGAGGTGTGTGGTATAATGGCAAGCGGAAGTATGAGGAAATGAATATTATAAGGATGAGGAGGACCGATAACGATCGGCTTGAAAAGGTTAACTTTGTAGTGTTCAAGGAAATATCGAGAGGGACCACAAACTACTATTTGTTTAGAAATTATTTTTTCTTTTTTTACAATGTAATTCACCCTGTACAAGGCCCGTGGGCTACTTGAGGTAAAGGGTTACAAATTAAGAGGTTCGGCTTATGCAGGTGCGTGTGGAAAGTAACGGTTAACCATAGACCTGAACTAGTTAGAATCGTGGTGATTTGTGACAAAACAGCGGTTTGTGAGAAGAAACTGATAGTGCGGAACTTACATCTCACCAGTGGATACGAAGGGTGGTTCATTACAATGTACGTGGTATGCGGGACTTAGCAATGAACGTTAGATCTGATGAAACCAAGTAGTGTACTTCATCTGGAAACGTTCCAGGAAAATAACGATAAACAAGCGAGAGGCTTGCGGTGTCACATCACTGAGAAGGACGCGTTCAAATCAAGTAATATTTAACATTGTTAGAAGCATTTCGCTGTCTGTTGAAGTTGCTTCTTCGCCCGTCAATGTCCAACTTTCACTGCTTTATAAGAAATTTTATATTACATTAGACTTTGTTTTTAACGATATTTTCCTAAATATTTTGCTTGGTTTCTGTAAGACATATTTCGCTATAATTATGCGTCTTTGTATCACAATTTCTGTCACCAATTACTCTAGAGGTCGGCAACCGAGGCACGCGTGTCACACGTAGGACACCAAGCAAGTTCCAATGTCACACAGCCGCAAATGACATCACGAAGTGAACCAATAACTGGTACAACACAAAGAAGATATTTTGCTATTTCAAAACTGCTCGCTCGTTGAACTCCCTGCTTATTTCACCTGCAAAAAACACCGTTAATAGACAAGGAAACCTTTCTATGACCGTGAAACTAATAGACAAGGAAACCTTTCTATGAACGTGAAACTAATGGACAAGGAAAGCTTACTATGACGTGAAACTAATAGACAAAGAAACCTTTCTATGACAATGAAACTAATAGACGAGGGAACTTTTCTATGAACGGGAAGCTAATAGACAAGGAGACCTTTATATGGCGTGAAACTAATAGACAAGGAAACCTTTCTATGACCGTGAAACTAATAGACAAGGAAACCTTTCTATGAACGTGAAACTAATAGACAAGGAAACCTTTCTACGACCGTGAAACTAATAGACAAGGAAACCTTTCTATGACCGTGAAACTAATAGACAAGGAAACCTTTCTATGAACGTGAAACTAATAGACAAGGAAACCTTTCTATGAACGCGAAGCTAATAGACAAAGAAACCTTTCTATGCACGCGAAGCTAATAGACAAAGAAACCTTTCTAGGAACGCGAAGCTAATAGACAAGGAAACCTTTCTATAACCGTGAAACTAATAGACAAGGAAACCTTTCTATGAACGCGAAGCTAATAGACAAAGAAACCTTTCTATGAACGCGAAGCTAATAGACAAAGAAACCTTTCTAGGAACGCGAAGCTAATAGACAAGGAAACCTTTCTATGAACGTGAAATTAATAGACAAGGAAACCTTTCTATGAACGTGAAACTAATAGACAAGGAAACCTTTCTATGAACGCGAAGCTAATAGACAAAGAAACCTTTCTAAACACGCGAAGCTAATAGACAAAGAAACCTTTCTAGGAACACGAAGCTAATAGACAAGGAAACCTTTCTATGACCGTGAAACTAATAGACAAGGAAATCTTTCTATGAACGCGAAGTTAATAAACAAAGAAACCTTTCTAGGAACGCGAAGCTAATAGACAAAGAAACCTTTCTAGGAACGCGAAGCTAATAGACAAGGAAACCTTTCTATGAACGTGAAATTAATAGACAAGGAAACCTTTCTATGAACGTGAAACTAATAGACAAGGAAACCTTTCTATGAACGCGAAGCTAATAGACAAAGAAACCTTTCTAAACACGCGAAGCTAATAGACAAAGAAACCTTTCTAGGAACGCGAAGCTAATAGACAAGGAAACCTTTCTATGACCGTGAAACTAATAGACAAGGAAATCTTTCTATGAACGCGAAGTTAATAAACAAAGAAACCTTTCTAGGAACGCGAAGCTAATAGACAAAGAAACCTTTCTAGGAACGCGAAGCTAATAGACAAGGAAACCTTTCTATGACCGTGAAACTAATAGACAAGGAAACCTTTCTATGAACGTGAAGCTAATAGACAAAGAAACCTTTCTATGCACGCGAAGCTAATAGACAAAGAAACCTTTCTAGAAACGCGAAGCTAATTGACAAGGAAACCTTTCTATAACCGTGAAACTAATAGACAAGGAAACCTTTCGATGAACGTGAAACTAATAGACAAGGAAACCTTTCTATAACCGTGAAACTAATAGACCAGGAAACCTTTCTATGAACGCTAAGCTAATAGACAAGGAAACTAGCTACTATGCACGCGAAGCTAATAGACAAAGGAAACCTTTTCTATGCACTTGAAGCTAATAGACAAAAGAAACCTTTCTATGCACGCGAAGCTATTAGACAAAGAAACATTTCTAGGAACGCGAAGCTGGTAGACAAGGAAACCTTTCTGTAACCGTGAAACTAATGAACAAGGAAACCTTTCCATGAACGCGAAGCTAATAGACAAAGAAACCTTTCTATGAACGCGAAGCTAATAGACAAAGAAACCTTTCTAGGGCACGAAGCTAATGAACCGAGAAACCTTTCTATGAACGTAAATTAATAGACAAGGAGAACACTTTCTATGAACGTGAAACTAATAGACAAGGAAGCCTTTCTATGAACGTGAAGCTAATAGACAAAGAAACCTTTCTAAACATGAAGCTAATAGACAAAGACCTTTCTAAGGAACACGAAGCTAATAGACAAGGAAACCTTTCTGTGACCGTGGAAACTAATAGACAAGGAAATCTCTTTTCTATGAACATGAAAAGTTAATAAACAAAGAAACCTTTCTGGAACGCGAAGCTAATAGACAAAGAAACCTTTCTGGAACGCGAAGCTAATAGACAAGGGAAACCTTTCTATGAACGTGAAATTAATAGACAAGGGAAACCTTTCTGAACGTCAAACTAATAGACAAGGAAACCTTTCTATGAACGCACCGAAGCTAATAGACAAAACCTTTCCCAAACACGCCAGAAACTAATAGACAAAGAAACCTTTCTGGAACGCGAAGCTAATAGACAAGGCACTATGACGTGAAACTAATAGACAAGGAAATCTTTCTACTATGAACGCAGAAGTTAGTAATAAACAAAAGAAACCTTTACAGGAACATGAAAGCTAATGAACAAAGAACCTTTCTGGAACGCGAAGCTAATGAACAGGAAACCTTTCTATGACCGTGAAACTAATAGACTTGGGAAACCTTTCTATGAACGTGAAGCTAATAGACAAAGAAAACCTTTCTATGCACGCGAAGCTAATAGACAAAGAAACCTTTCTAGAAACGCGAAGCTAATTGACAAGGAAACCTTTCTATAACCGTGAAACTAATAGACAAGGAAACCTTTTAGTGAACGTGGAAACTAATAGACAAGGAAACCTTTCTATAACCGTGGAAACTAATAGACCAGGAAACCTTTCTATGAACGCTAAGCTAATGAACAAGGAAACCTTTCTATGCACGCGAAGCTAATAGACAAGGAAACCTTTCTATGCACGCGAAGCTAATAGACAAAGAAACCTTTCTATGCACGCGAAGCTAATAGACAAAGAAACATTTCTAGGAACGCGAAGCTAGTAGACAAAGAAACCTTTCTATAACCGTGGAAACTAATAGACAAGGAAACCTTTCATGAACATGAAGCCTAATAGACAAAAACCTTTCTATGAACATGAAGCTAATGAACAAAGAAACCTTTCTAGGAACTTGAAGCTAATGAACAAGGAAACCTTTCTATGACCGTGAAACCTAATAGACAAGGAAACCTTTCTATGACCGTGAAACTAATGAACAAGGAAACCTTTCTATGACGTGAAACTAATAGACAAAGGAAACCTTTACTATGATAATGAAACTAATAGACAAGGAAACCTTTACTATGAGCATACAAGAGCTAATAGACAAAACCTTTCTATGAGCGCGAAGCTAATAGACAAAGAAGACGCTTTCTGGAACGCAGGCTAATAGACAAGGAAACCTTTCTGTAATGAAACTAATAGACAAAGGGAAACCTTTCTATGGAACGTGAAGCTAATAGACAAAGAAACCTTTCCGCGAAGCTAATAGACAAAGAAACCTTTCTAGAAACGCAAACTAATTGACAAGAAACCTTTCTATAACCGTGGAAACTAGCAGACAAGGAAACCTTTCGATGGACATGAAATAATAGACAAAGAGGCTTCTTTCTATGGCAATGAAACTAATAGACAGAAACCTTTCTATGAACACAAGCTAATAGACAAGGAAACCTTTCTATGCACGCAGAAGCTAATAGACAAGGAAGCCTTTCTATGCATGAGCTTCAATAGACAAAGAAACCTTTCTATGCACTTGACCTACGTGAACAAAACCTTTCTAGGAACACGAAGCTAGTAGACAAGGAAACCTTTCTATAACCGTGAAACTAATAGACAAGGAAACCTTTCCATGAACGAAGCGTAGACAAAGAAACACTTTCTATGAACATGAAGCTAATAGACAAAGAAACCTTTCTAGGAACACGAAGCTAATAGACAAGGGAAACCTTTCTATGACCGTGAAACTAATAGACAAGGAAACCTTTCCGCAAGCCGTAAACCTAATAGACAAGGGAAACCTTTCTATGACCGTGAAGCCAGCAGACGAGAAACCTTTCTATGACCGTGAAACTAATAGACAAGGAAACCTTTCTGTAGACGCGAAGCTAATGAACAAAGAAACCTTTCTATGAACGAAGCTAATAGACAAAGAAACCTTTCTGGGAACGCGAAGTAATAGACAAGGAAACCTTTCTATAGGCCGTGAAACTAATGAACGAGGAAACCTTTCTATGACCGTGAAACTAATAGACAAGGAAACCTTTCTATGACCGTGAAACTAATAGAACAAGGAAACCTTTCTATGACCGTGAAACTAATAGACAAAGGAAACCTTTCTATGACCGTGAAACTAATAGACAAGGAAACCTTTCTATGACCGTGAAACTAATAGACAAGGAAACCTTTCTATGAACGCGAAGCTAATAGACAAAGAAACCTTTTTATGAACGCCAAGCTAATAGACAAAGAAACCTTTCTAGGAACGCGAAGCTAATAGACAAGGAAACCTTTCTATGACCGTGAAACTAATAGACAAGGAAACCTTTCTATGAACGTGAAACTAATAGACAAGGAAACCTTTCTATGAACGTGAAACTAATAGACAAGGAAACCTTTCTATGACCGTGAAACTAATAGACAAGGAAACCTTTCTATGAACGTGAAACTTATAGACAAGGAAAGCTTTCTATGACCGTGAAACTAATAGACAAGGAAACCTTTCTATGACCGTGAAACTAATAGACAAGGAAACCTTTCTATGAACGTGAGACTAATAGACAAGGAAACCTTTCTATGACCGTGAGACTAATAGACAAGGAAACCTTTCTATGAACGTGAAACTAATAGACAAGGAAACCTTTCTATGAACGTGAAACTAATAGACAAGGAAACCTTTCTATGAACGTGAAACTAATAGACAAGGAAACCTTTCTATGACCGTGAAACTAATAGACAAGGAAACCTTTCTATGACCGTGAAACTAATAGACAAGGAAACCTTTCTATGAACGCGAAGCTAATAGACAAGGAAACCTTTCTATGCACGCGAAGCTAATAGACAAAGAAACCTTTCTATGCACGCGAAGCTAATAGACAAAGAAACCTCTCTAGGAACGCGAAGCTGACGAACCGAGAAACCTTTCTACCCTAACCGTGAAACTAATGAACAAGGAAACCTTTCTATGAACACGAAGCTAATAGACAAGGAAACCTTTCTATGCGCGAAGCTAACTGGGCAAAACCTTTCTATGCACACCGAAGCTAATAGACAAAGAAACCTTTCTATGCGCAAGCTAATAGACAAAAACCTTTCTAGGAACGCGAAGCTAATAGACAAGGGAAACCTTTCTATAACCGTGAAACTAATAGACAAGGAAACCATTTTCTGAACGCAGAGAAGCTAATAGACAAAGAAACCTTTCTATGAACATGGCTAATAGACAAAGAAACCTTTCTAGGAACGCAGAAGCTAATAGACAAGGAAACCTTTCTGTATTGGCAGAAACTAATAGACAAGGAAACCTTTCTATGAACGTGGAAACTAATAGACAAGGAAACCTTTTCCTATGAACGTGAAACTAATAGACAAGAGAAGCCTTTCTATGAACGCCAAGCTAATAAACAAAACCTTTTTATGAACGCCAAGCTAATAGACAAAGAAACCTTTCTGGGAACGCAGAAGCTAATAGACAAGGCTTACTACCGGCCGTGAAACTAATAGACAAGGGAAACCTTTCTATGAACGTAGAAACTATTAGACAAGGAAACCTTTCTATGAACGTGAAACTAATGAACAAAGAGAAACGCTGCAAGACGCGAAGCTAATAGACAAAGAAACCTTTTTATGAACGTAAAGCTAATAGACAAGGAAACCTTTCTAGGAACGCGAAGCTAATAGACAAGGGAAACCTTTTTATGAACGCCAAGCTAATAGACAAAGAAGAAACCTTTCTAGGAACGCGAAGCTAATAGACAAGGAAACCTTTCTATAGTAATGAAACTAATAGACAAGGAAACCTTTCTATGAACGTGAAACTAATGAACAAGGAAAACCTTTCTATGAACGTGAGAAACTAATAGACAAAGAGAGCAACCTGTTGACCGTGAAACTAATGAACAAGGAAACCTTTCTATGAACGTGAAACTAATGAACAAGGAAACCTTTCTATGACCGTGAAACTAATAGACAAGGGAAACCTTTCTATGAACGTCAGAACTAATAGACAAGGAAACCTTTCTATGAACGTGAAACTAATGAACAAGGAAACCGCTATGACCGTGAAACTAATAGACAAAGAAACCTTTCTGTGACAATGAAACTAATAGACAAGGAAACCTTTCTATGAACGTGGAAACTAGCGGAGCAAAGGCAACTACTATGAACGTGAAACTAATAGACAAGGAAACCTTTCTATGAACGCGAAGCTAATAGACAAGAAACCTTTCTATACGCGAAGCTAATAGACAAGAAACCTTCAACCTACACCAAGACATGAAGTAATAGACAAAACCTTTCTATAACCGTGAAACTATTGGAGCAAGGAAACGGCTACAGAACTGTGAAGCTAATAGACAAAGAAACCTTTCTATGAACATGAAGCTAATAGACAAAGAACCTTTCTGAACGCGAAGCTAATAGACAAGGAAACCTTTCTATGACCGTAAGAAACTAATAGACAAGGAAACCTTTCCTGAACGTGGAAACTAATAGACAAGGAAGCAGTATTTTCTATGAAGACATCAGAAACTAATAGACAGAAACCTTTCTATGACCGTGAAACTAATAGACAAGGAAACCTTTCTATGAACGTGAAACTAATAGACAAGGAAACCTTTCTATGAACGTGAAACTAATAGACAAGGAAACGCTGTAAAGACATGGCTTCGTAGACAAAGAAACCTTTTATGAACGCCAAACTAATAGGAGCAGAAACCTTTCTAGGAACGCGAAGCTAATAGACAAGAGAACCTTTTTATGAACATGAAGCTAATAGACAAAGAACCTTTCTAGGAACGCGAAGCTAATAGACAAAGAGAAGTGACAACACCACCAATGGCGAAACTAATGAACAAGGGAAACCTTTCTATAGACGTGAAACTAATAGACAAGGAAACCTTTCTGAACGTGAAACTAATAGACAAGGAAACCTTTCTGGCCGTGGAAACTAATGAACAAGGGAAACCTTTCTATGAACGTGAAACTAATGAGCAAAACCTTTTCTATGATGACCGTGAAACTAATGAACAAGGAAACCTTTCTATGAACGTGAAACTAATAGACAAAACTACACTTTCTATGAACGTGAAACTAATAGACAAGGGAAACCTTTCTATGACCGTGGAAACTAATAGACAAAGAAACCTTTCTATGACCGTGAAACTAATGAACAGAAACCTTTCTATGAACGTGAAACTAATGAACAGAGGCCCTTTCTATGAACGTGAAACTAATAGACAAGGAAACCTTTCTATGAACGCGAAGCTAATAGACAAAGAAACCTTTCTATGCGCGAAGCTATTAGACAAAAGTACAACCTGGAACGCGCGAAGCTAATAGACAAGAAGCCTTTATAACCGTGTTGAAACTAATAGACAAGGAAACCTTTCTGTGAACATGAAGCCAACAGACAAAGAAACCTTTCTATGAACGCGAAGCTAATAGACAAAAGAAACCTTTCTAGGAACGCGAAGCTAATAGACAAGGAAACCTTTCTATGAACGTGAAATTAATAGACAAGGAAACCTTTCTATGAACGTGAAACTAATAGACAAGGAAACCTTTCTTTGAACGCGAAGCTAATAGACAAAGAAACCTTTCTAAACACGCGAAGCTAATAGACAAAGAAACCTTTCTATGAACGTGAAACTAATAGACAAGGAAACCTTTCTATGACCGTGAAACTAATAGACAAGGAAACCTTTCTATGAACGTGAAACTAATAGACAAGGAAACCTTTCTATGACCGTGAAACTAATAGACAAGGAAACCTTTCTATGACCGTGAAACTAATAGACAAGGAAACCTTTCTATGAACGTGAAACTAATAGACAAGGAAACCTTTCTATGACCGTGAAACTAATAGACAAGGAAACCTTTCTATGAACGTGAAACTAATAGACAAAGAAACCTTTCTATGAACGTGAATCTTTATTAGTTCTATAGATATTCGTTTGAAGAACTAACAGTTCTCCCGACCTCATTCATCTGTTAGAAAAAAAATTGATTTTACGCTTTTTTTCGACTTTTGGTTCAACTTATTCCTTTGAGCAAATTTCTCTCACATGAAAGCAGTGTTTAGTCCACAATAAAGTTATCTAGCACCTGAACATTTAGAAAATTATATAAAACGGAAAGTAACAAAGTGTGTTGCCGATATTTAGCAAAAGGCTAAGAACATGCAAGCTCAAGACTTCCATTAATAATGAAAACTTTTTAAAATTTTAAGAAACAGTTTATTTCTATCAATTTTATTTACATATTATTGTTTATATTACTACTAGCAGTATAGCCCGGCGTTGCTCGGGTGTAAGGAAAGCTTTAAAACTAATCCATGGTCCTGGAGCTCAAACTCAGCCTAAAAATATTTGTGTGAAGTTTGGTGAAAATCGGATAAAAATTGTTGTTTTGTATAAAAAACAGACAGATAAACAGACACACACACAAACATCTTACCTGTTATATATATATATCTTATCGATTTTCTGCACTATTTTAAGAACTGCAACCTTGAAACTTCTGAATATCGTTTCTTCTGTCGTTGTCTATGAGTGTATCAAATTTGATTAAAATCGGACCACTCCTTCTATAATCCGAATTTTTCGATTATCGATTTTTGATATTTATCGGGGGTACCTCGACACAAAATCTAGCTAAGAACACTCGCAGACGCTTATAGTACAACTGTGTAAATTTTCAAGAAAATCAGTTCAGCCGTTTCGGAGTCTATAGGTAACGGATACACACACACATAGACACACACACACACAGACAAAGTTTCATTTATGAATAAGTTTAGATATTGTAGAACAGGTATATTGACTGAAAGATTTTAAAACCTCAAGTCGGTACATAGCAAAATGTTGCCAAACCCTGTACTATACTGTCCTGATTGCTAAATTTCTTGCTCTCCAATTCGAAGCTCATCTCTTGGATTATTTTTTTGCTATAAACCATGTCTTCTGTTAGTCTTTTCTTCTCGCTTTCTTTTACTACACTGTCTAAGAGTCATTTCATTTTCTTCAAAGTCTGCCATCAACACAGCGTCATCTTACTAGGCGAGCATAAAACGAATTTTTTACCAAGGCAAGCTTTCAAATTACTTCTGCAATGCAGATTAAAATACATATTTTCTAATGTGTTAATTAATATTATCAATTGATGAACTTCTTTCCTCAAGATGCAGTAGTTTGATAATCCAAGTGTCGCAATTTTAAAACAAATTGCTATTTTTAATGGCTGCTATTAAACCAATTCCTATTGCGAAGATGTTAGATACTGAAGGCTTTGCTTAGTCTTATTGAAAAGCATTGAGATAAATAAAGACAATCATCTAAAAATAATGCATAATCTAGAGCAATGAAACTATTGGCTGTAATAATCAATTCTTCGAAATACAATTATAGATTCCCGTGAAATCATATTTTTGAAATTTATTATATTTGTTGTCGTAATTTTAATTGCGGCTTACGAGAGAAAGACGCATCGTCCTTGACTTTAGTATTCTTTTTCTAAATGAACAATGAGAAAGTGGATTGTTCTTACAAACAGAGAGCTTTTGATGCTGCTGCTAATGTAACTACTAATGTTATTATTGATGACACTGCTATTGCTAGAGAGTAGGCGGATGGCGTTGCATTAGTAACAGCAGAAATAGTCGTCGTCGTAGTAATAGTAGTAGTAGTAGTAGCGTAATGGCTTTAAAACCGAATATTGCGAACAGTAAATGTCGATACTCTGCAAGTAGCAGTAGTGACAATAATCGTTGTCCATTTCCATACAGAATCTTCAATATAAGAAGCCTGACAGTTAACTGATAGATTTGTAATGAAAATACTGACCACGGCTTCTGTGGTCGCATACAGATGTTGAATAACCTGAGTGATTTATTGCATGAGCTGGGTTATTCATATTAAAGTTAATACTCTCGTTGCTATAGCAACGCTGTGATTCAATCTTTCCTTTATATAGAACAGATATGTAGTAGTCGTCGTCGGTGAGGCTGAAATATAATGATTGCTTCCAGAACGAATAAGAGAGAGGCTGGTTTTATGACAATAGCCGCTCTGTTGGGCAGGGATGGATAATGTGGCCATTGTGTCGAGAGTGGCAGTGGCCTTTCTTTGAATTTGTTCTTGCAATGAATGACCTGCGTACAAAAGATTCAATAACATTATTATTACTAACCGTGGTAGTAGTTGGGCTTGATACTTTGATTGTCGGAAAACCTCTACAGCTCAACTACAGGGTGCGATGATTAAATTGTCACCAGTTTATATTCTTCATTTCACGCTTGTGCCTTATTTGCTATTGATTTTGTCGACTGCACTGCATAGTAGGGTCAGTTGGGCACCGTCTGTGAGAAAAAGAGTAACTTGACTCAATTAAACCTCAACGAGGAAACGGCATGCTGTACTGCTTGGCATACGCGCCGGAATTTCTAATACGAACATTTCAGAAAGTTTGGATGTCAGTTTGAGGACAGAGATGACATGTTCACTAGTGATGGCAGCTTTATGCCTTCATTCATCTTCCCTCACACTAAACACGGAGGCATGTATCAAGTGCCTTGAAAAGGTAGTGATGCCCTGGGTCAGGAGAGTGGCTGCTGGAGGACCCTATGTCTAGCAACAGGACTCTGCATCATACCAGACAAACAAAAGGACTCAGTCGTGGTTGCAGACAATTACTGTGATCACATTACCCCTTACATCTGGTCACCTAACCCCCTTAGACTGCAACCCACTTGATTATTATCTGTGGGGCTTAGCTGAGCGAAAAACAACTAAACTCCTTGTAATACCAAAAATGAAATAAAGGTAACGATTATGGCAGAATTTGCCAGCTTAAACAAGAAGACCGTTCAGAAGGGTTGCAAGAGATTTCGAAGTCGTCTCTAAGATAATCAATGGCAATTATTTTAAATAAATTTGCTCTTTTGTATTTGAAGATATTTTTGTGTAATTTTGGTAAATATACCTGCCAAAATAGGATGTGACAGTTATTTTCATTTTTTGTGTCATTTAGACGGCAATTCAGCCATCGCACTCTGTATATCACCCAAGCGCGCATCATGCATGGTATTTAAGTAAGTGTTGATTTTACTATATTTTCTCCTCAGTTATAGTTAGTTGGCTAATCTCTCGGTCTTGTCGCTCGAAAAATTATAGCCCTGTGCCGGTGTAGACTATATCTGGTTTATACCTATTAAACATGCGCATGATGCATAACTGGATACTTGTGATTAAGTGATGCGTGATTCAAAATTTAAACCAGACTGGTAAATATACCGATGCTATTAAAAAATATTTATAAAATTAACGGTATGCTTTGTCAGTGGTCATTCTTATGAGACATTATCAATTAGCAACATCTCAATGATGTATTACGGTAAGGATTTTGTTGAATTTATTTATTGCAATCTATAGAAATACCACTAGCCCTCATTAAAAAGATCATTGATAATTTCTATTGGAACTTCTGGAATTGTTGGCATTGTTTGCATTTTCACTATAGCCCTCATCTTTGCTGTTGTTATCACAACGTTTCGTCGTTTGGGTCACCCCAGTATTTTAAAAGAAATGATGCATTTTATACTATTTTTAGTATATATTGCCAGGTGGATAATTCAAAATGAAAATAGAACGGTTCTTTTGTTATTATTATTTTGCAAAATTTTACAAGGAAAGGAAGCAAAGATGAACTCGTCCGAATCACCCTAAATTTCCTTCTTTCTTTCATTGATGAAACTGCAATACAGGTAATTATTAAATATTTATAAATTCATTTGATGCACATGTTATTGCGCAGTATTAACAGAAGAAGCATTTTATTTTCATTTACAATTATTCACTTGGCAATAAATACTAAAAAATAGTATGAAACACATCATTTTTTTTTAAACACTGTGGTGGCCTAATAATTATGACCGGCAGTGTGCTTTATAGTAAAATTATCAAATTACTTCAAAGCTCAAAGAAAATTACATTTCGGCATCACATGACCCATTAAGTGTTAACACATCATTAAACAAACAAATCAAACAGTCATTTATTGTTTTAATAATATTAATATTATTATGTATTTTTGTCAGATTGATCCTAGACTGTAATTCTTACAGATACTACACTCTGATTCGAAGGAGAAAGATGCAGTGGTCGTACATAATTAAAAACAGAATTATAATGTAGATAACACTCTTTAGTTTGTTTGTCTATACTTCTAAGCGTTGGTTAGATCCAGTGACTTCACTCTAAGAGTTGTGAGTTCAATACCAGGCTACAGAAGTGGTGTACAAATAACTTAGAGAGTTGAGTTAAAGGGAGATAACTACATGGCATCCAGAAGTGGCAAGGCACATGGAACGAGAATGATATAAACTAGTGATCAAAATAAAAGGTTCGGTTCGAAATTCTAAGCGCCTGAAGAAGGTCAGAGCATACAATGGTTGAAACGTCGTGAATATGGTAACAAAGATGAGAACAACAGTCCAAACAATGTATATAATTTACGTTTTAGTTTGATTTGTTTTATGAGAAATAAAATACTGTATTCGAGTTCAATCAGTTAATTGCCATGCGTGATGTACAGGATTTTCACACAGAAGATTGCCATAAAGAATTTTTCCTGATTGACTTGGCTTGGCGCTATCTGATCATCATTTTTACTTGCTACTTCAGTTATTTAAGTGCCATACGTGATAAACGCTTGGGCAATTGTCCCGATTATAAATGAATGACCAGAAGATTTTCCCGTAGTAGGTTACTTTCTAAGGTAAACTTGTTGCCAACCAAGAGCTATATAATCCAATCTGTCCTGCTATTTAACCCATAGCTGAAGGGAGAAGAGACGTATTAATCCGAAGGTTTTAATGCACGTAAGTGAATCCAACGAATTCATCAGAAATTCGAACTCGGCTCTCTGATTTCTGGTTCTGAGTCAGTATCCATGGGGAACGCTGAAAGTGAGGGGGGGGGGCCACTTAGGGGCCTTTATTTTTCTGAGTAGGAAGGGGGCCAAATCAAGCAGCGTATTCATTTTCATACAACACCACTATCGTATACACACTTAGGAATGAGTTTGAGCATAAGTATGTTATTTCACCAAATTAAACGGAATAACTTTTCATTCATAGGAAGACAATTGTCATGTAACAGTTCAGTATTCATTTCTTGTTTCTAACGAAGTTTTTCTATTTTGTAATACTCTACTTAGCTTTTGGAAGGCATCTTTGGTTACACTAATATGTTGCGGATTTCAGTATCGCATTTCTATCCTCTGTTAAAACATTTCCCAGATGTTGAATTTTTGTTCTTGGTTGATTTTGGTAACTTCGATTTGCAATTTGCATTTTAGGCTCATTTTTTTATAATCATATCGCCCCAAGCAAGGCATTTTACTGCCACTGTTTTGCAGGGGTTACACAGGAGAAAAGTTATGAGAAAGAGTGACAGGTTATATGGGGTGTCAAGAAGTGGGTAAGAGAAGGATGACTGTGCTCATTAAGTGAGGGATCAGTTTATATATTGATTGTAATGTAGAATTGATTCCCCACTTTATATCCACATTATAATAGTAGAGATTTTTTTTTTATAATCATATCGCCCCAAGTAAGGCATTTTACTGCAACTGTTTTGCAGGGGGTTACATAGGAGGAAAGTTATGAGAAAAAGTGACAGGTTATAGGGGGTGTTAGGAAGTGGGTAAAAGAAGGATGAGAATACTGATGAGAGTGGAGTGGACGCAGAAAGGAGCCTGAGAGGGAGGATGGAAGTTAGAGATGAATATTGACTTTACATTTAAATTCTTGGATATTGTAGCTGTCGGGGAAGCAAGTAAATGGAAGAGAATTCCACAGGCAGGAAGTGCGAGAAAAGAAGATGCTGGAGTAGAATTTGCGTTTACATTTTATTGGTTTCACAGTAAAAGGATGGAACCTAGTTGCTAATCTTGTGGCTCGAGTAAATTCATATGTAGGGGGCACCAGTGAGATAAGTTCATCAGAGCAGAAGCCGTGAAAGTATTTGGAGAAAAGACACAGGGAAACCACATTGCACCGGTGTGAAAGTGACTGTATCTGTGCTGCCAATTTGGGATCGATCACATTACAGATTCTCTGTTGGATTTTGTCAAGGACACCTAGGTGAATTTGCTACTAAATTTGGATTACTCAACGACCCTAGTTGCTTACGATATTCGTAATGAGAAATATCATATCCACATCAAACGGATCAATACTGATGGTCCCTATAATGGCAGACTAGCTCAACACAGAGGAGTAAGTTTCTCAAATTTGTCTGAAGATTTCAGAACTAAATTATTCTAAATCTATTCAGTTATTTCCAATTGCCATCTGAATTTTCCTGGAAAAGATATCTATTTTTTTTCTAAAAAATATATTTACCACAAATGTAAATATGATGTAAAGGGTAGAAATAGGCAATTAATATATTACTTGTACTGGATATGAATATGCTATGCGCTTACAAATAAATTTAATGTGCGAAAACAATTCTGAATCTATCTAGAATCCGTCTAAAAGTATTATGCAAATCACATAAGCCTCAATAACTCGAATTTGAATTGATTAAATTTTTGTCAAATTTTAAACGTTTTAGCTTTCCAAACAAACCTAGAGCTCAATTTCTCTGTAGATTCAACATGTTTTATTAAATCTATTTGATTTATTATAAACAAAACAGTATACAGCAGTCACGAGCAGTAGTTGTAGAAGGGGGGTAGAAGCTCCAACGGTCCCAGGCATCCAAGTCTAGAGGACATCCAATCAAAGAGTGAAATAATAATCTAAATTTATTTATAAATGGAACTTTGTCTGTGTGTGTGTGTGTGTCCGTTACCTATAGACTCTGAAACGGCTGAACCGATTTTCTTGAAAATTTACACAGTTGTACTATAAGCGTCTGCGAGTGTTCTTAGCTAGGTTTTGTGCCGCGGTACCCCCGATAAATATAGAAAATCGATAATCGAAAAAATCGGGTTATAGAAGGAGTGGTCTGATTTTAATCAAATTTGGTACACTCATAGACAAAGACATAAGAAACTATATTCAGAAGTTTCAAGGTTGCAGTTCTTATAATAGTGCAGAAAATCGATAATATATATATTCACTCTTTTCTTTTTTTCTTTTCTTTTTTTTTTCAATTGAAGTAGATAGACTAAACTATCGCCCGGTTCACACTTCACCCACGTCTATTGAACAGGTGAAGAGGCTCAACTTTTGTTCCCTGTTTAGGATATGGTTTCCGGCTTTCTTTTTTCCCAATCTTTTCACTCTTACTTAGCCCCCTGCACATCAGTGGTGTTACGGCCTTGTTCGGGGTGATATGATTAAAAAATATATATATATATATAAAAGGCAAGATATTTGTGTGTGTGTCTGTTTATCTGCCTGTATGTCTGTATTTTTTTCAGCCTTTTTATTTTAGTTTTTGCTTCGGGTTTGGCTCTAAGTAGGTATAATTGTAGTTTTTAGTCTCAGCCATGATACCATTTACTTATTTAGGACTTATTTAGCCTTCAAAATTCAGTTTACGACGAAAAAAACTTATTTGATATCGATACCAGAAAATCAAAATTTGTCTTACATCCATTCATTTTTCTTTCAGTCTACGGTTTCTCTTTAACTGGAAACAAATAGTCTTTCGTGCCAACATCCAAAGAGTCTGAGCTACAGGACCATGGATTAGTTTTAAAGCTTTCATTACACCCGAGCAACGCCGGATCTATACTGCTAGTTTAGTATACATTTAATTTGAATATAGTCACGTTTCATCTGTTTTTATGCATTTAAAATGTCTTCCCTTCTCAAATTTCTTACTACTGTTCCCTACAGCAACACCTCTACTTCAGTCTTAGAGGCATATAATGAAGGATTTGGCCCCCGTCATCACCAAGCATCATCAAACCTCTGCATGTCACTGGTCATAGGAAAACTTTGGCATACTGTATACTGTCTGTTTTTCCAACTGGAATTTGAACTCGGCTCTCCAGTTAGTATTTCTGAGCTATTATCCATTACATTACCCTCACATCTAAGCTTGTAACCCCTGGTACTCCGAAGTGGCAATTAATGATAGACCAAAGTTAATGAGAAAAATAACGTTTATTAAAGTTCTCATTTGTTTACTCACTCACTCTTTTATAAATCAACCACATATCGAGTCAGTTAAGTGCCATACGTGATACACGCTTAGCCGATCATATCTCGAAAGAGACATGACTCAATGGGCAGAAGATTATCCCGCAGTAGGTTGCCATTGCTTTCTGCGGTAGACTGGTTGCCGACCAAGGCTATAGAAACCAATCTGTCCTGTTATTTAACCCACAACTGGAAGGAATAGGCGGATTAATACCTTTCCCAAGGGTATTTGCGCGTAAGTGAATGCAATGAATTCAGCTGGAATTCGAACTCGGCTTCCCGATTTCTCGTTCCGAGCCGATATCCAATGCACCATGTAGCGAGCATAAAAATCAGAACGATGTTAAGAAAAAGTCTAAATATGAAATAAACTTTTATTTTAAAGCTTCAAATAACATTTTATCAAGGAAAAAAAAGAGATAAAAGTAAATTATATAATTCCAAAATATAAAATTCAATAAACTTATTTTGAAAAAGTTATAAGAATAATTATATAATATTCGAAAAAAAATAGATGATAAAAAAAAAATAATAATATACCTTTATTTCCTTATTTTTCCTTGACAAAATCTTCTATGAAGCTTTAAAATAAAAAGTTATTTCACGTTTAAACTTTTTCTTAACATCGTCCTGATCTTTATGCTCGCTATGTGCGTTATGGTGCAGTGGACATCGGCTAAGAACGAGAAATCGGGGAGCCGACTTCGAATTCCGATTGAATTCATTGCATTCACTTACGCGCAAATACCCTTGGGAAAGGTATTAATCCGTCTATTCCTTCCAATTATGGGTTAAATAACAGGAGAGATTGGGTTCTATAGCCTTGGTCGGCAACCAGTCTACCGCAGAAAGCAATGGCAACCTACTGCGGGATAATCTTCTACCCAGTCAGTCATGTCTCTTTCGAGACATGATCGCCCAAGCGTGTTTCGCGTATGGCACTTAACTGACTGACTGTATAAAAAATGATTAAGTACAGAGCTTCTTGAATTTGCTAATCTTTCATTGAAGATAACGTTTTCATCATTTTAAACTATTAGTGATTTTTACTAAGGAAGATCATACAAATAAACATTTTTTGCTTCAGAAACCGGAAATGTTTATAATCATTTTTTTCTGGAGAAAAGATATATTTTCAGCTAGTTTCAACATGTTTTATTAAAGTATATCGATTTATAATTAAAAAAAAACTTCAGTTTGAAGTTGTTATGCAGATGAAACTAATATTAATGCTTCTGGAATTTAATAAAATCTGTTTTTCTTTTTTTTCCATAATATATGTTGTAACATGGGTAAAAGATTTAACAAATGCAGAAAAGCCGAAAATAAAGTTATTGAGTGGGGAAATGTTTCTGCATTGGCGATATCACAGGAGCTCCGTAGTGATCACGAGACTACAAAGTCGTTTTTATAAGCGCCGATTAGATGTGGTACAAGGCCGAAAGTATGGGGTATCCAGTGAGGATCGAACTCACAACTTAGTTGTAATAGGCTACAGCGTGTCAGCTGCGCTAACCATTACACATCGTCGTGGTGCCCGATCGCGAAACTATAAAGAGTGATGTTCAAAATATAGATAAGTTCAGAACTAGAATTCAAGGGAAAGGTTTGAGTTTGAGTTTTGTTTAACGGCATATCAACATCTCTGTGGGTTATTCAATACCAAAAAGGTAAGGTTTTAAGGTATTTTTTTAATGTTCGGTTACTGAGAGAAGGCTGATTGAAAAGTAACTCCACATTTTAAAAACGTATAACTTATTTATTTGAGTTTGGGTTTGAGTTTTGTTTAACGGCATATCAACACCTCTGTGGGTTATTCAATGCCGAAAAGGTAAGGTTTCAAGGTATTTTTTTAATGTTCGGTTACTGAGAGAAGGCTGATTGAAAAGTAACTCCACATTTTAAAAACGTATAACTTATTTGTTTGAGTTTTGTTTAACGGCATATCAACACCTCTGTGGGTTATTCAATGCCAAAAAGGTAATGTTTCAAGGTATTTTTTTAATGTTCGGTTACTGAGAGAAGGCTGATTGAAAAGTAACTCCACATTTTAAAAACGTATAACTTATTTGTTTGAGTTTTGTTTAACGGCATATCAACACCTCTGTGGGTTATTCAATGCCAAAAAGGTAATGTTTCAAGGTATTTTTTTAATGTTCGGTTACTGAGAGAAGGCTGATTGAAAAGTAACTCCACATTTTAAAAACGTATAACTTATTTATTTGAGTTTGGGTTTGAGTTTTGTTTAACGGCATATCAACACCTCTGTGGGTTATTCAATGCCAAAAAGGTAAGGTTTTAAGGTATTTTTTTAATGTTCTGTTACTGAGAGAAGGTTGATTGAAAAGTAACTCCACATTTTAAAAACGTATAACTTATTTGTTTGAGTTTGGGTTTGAGTTTTGTTTAACGGCATATCAACTTCTGTGGGTTATTTAATGCCAAAAAGGTAGGTATAATAGCAATAGTTTTTGATCCTTCAAAAATGTGTAATGGTAATGATTTTTTTTCCTTCCAAAATGTATATTTTTCCATAAAAGTGTATTTCTATGTATATATTTTTATAAAAGTTTATTCTTATACTTTAATAGTGTTTTGACCACAGTTTGGGAGGTTAACTATTTGCCTATAACTGGGACCCTAACAGGTGCTACCATTCCGGGTCAGGGTGAACCTGGGAACAACAGCAATTAAGAGGTGGTTCCATGCTCCTCACAACCTCCCAATAAGAGGCCTTGCTACTGGATGCAGTTTAACGTCATACCCAGTCTCTTCGTAGAGAACGTAGACTAAAGCAAGTTATAGGGAAAAACAACAACTTTTGACCAGTGCTCAGATCTTTGAACGGGGCAGGCATTGAGAAAGACAAGAAGAACAAGAATTGGGCTGTGTCAAAAAGTTTCATGGACAAACACCTCTCAGTAAAGCAGATCTATGGGAAGTAATTAGAATAAACATGTAGGAAATTGTACTTGCAGGAGGAAAAAAATCACCTACTATGTAAAAAATGTTGAATAATAATCGAAATACAACACGCACACATACATGTAAATCATTGATGATATACTCAATGATGAGCAGTGTTTATCAGGCCGAAAGATTACGTTCAAGGATGAAAAAGATGGTCGCTACTTGGTGTTGAGCTCAATTTCATATGCGCTCTGTCTTTGATGTTAAACATTTTTGGCCATTTATATAACCTATTTTAAAACTATTTTTATCATATATATATATATATATATATATATATATATATATATATATATACACTTCTTCTTCTATGTGCCCTGTCTCCTCAGGACGTAGGCGATCATGACTTTCCACGTTTCCCGATCCCTGGTGGCTCTGAGCACGCCTTCTCCTGTTACACCGTGCAATCCTCGTTCTGTCATCCACCTGTTTAGGTCCTTCAAATATGTTATCCGTTGCTTTCCCCTATCTCTTTTTCCCTCTATCTGGCCTGTTAGTATCAGGTTCTCCAGGCCCTCCTTCCTCATTGCGTGTCCCAGGGACTTCAGTTGTCTCTTCCTGATGCTCAGTATTAATGTCCTTTTTGTTTCCATCATTTCCAAGACCTCATCATTGCTCACATGCTCGATCCATGAGATTCGCAGCATCCTTCTGTAGAACCACATTTCAGTTGCTTCAAGTTTTTCCTTCATCTTTGATGGTATTGTCCAGCATTCACTGCCATATTGAAGGACGGACATCACGTAGAAATCTAGTACTCTCTTCCTTGTTTCTAGCGAAATTGTCCTGTTTCTTAATACTTTACTCAACTTCTGGAATGCTTCCTTCGCCATACCAATTCGCCTTCGGATCTCTGTGTCGCACTTTCCGTCTTCTGTTATAACGCTTCCCAGGTATTTAAATTTTTGTACCTGCTTGATTCTGGTATCCACGACCTGTATTTGGCATTTTAGGCTCCCCTTTTTACTGATGACCATGCATTCAGTTTTCGTTCACTTTATTTCTAGTCCTTTCTTGTTACTTTCTTCTGCTACCTTCTGTAGGAGGTCTTGTAGTTTCCTACCGGGCATAATTATTAAGTCACCCCAGTATTTTAAGAAAATTATGTATGTCATACTATTTTTTAGTATTTATTTCCAAGTGAATAATTGTAAATGAAAATAGAATGGTTCTTTTTGTTAATACTGCACAATAATATGTGCATCAAATGAATTTATAAATATTTAATAATTACTTATATTACAGTTTCATCAGTGACAGAATGAAGTAAATTTAGGGTGATTCGGACAAATTCATCTTTGCTTCCTTGCCTTGTAAAATTTTGCAAAGTAATAATAACAAATAAACCATTATATTTTCATTTTGAATTATCCACTTGCCAATAAAAACTAAAAATATTATGAAATGCATCATTAATTTTAAAAAAACTGGGGTTGCCTAATAATTATGACCGGTAGTGTGTATATATATATATAAATTAATTTTGGATAATTTTCACGTTGTAATGAACGCTAACAATTTATCAACGGTTTTATTTGAAGCAGAAAAAATGTACAGTAATTTTTAGCAACACAGTTTTCCGGTTACATTTGTTGCCATAACTCACATCCCTGAAGATGATCTCGGAAAGAGGTTGAAAGTACTTGGGTACCTTGAGAAATGAATGAAAATAACATCTGTTAATGTTACAGCTTATTTCTGACATCTTTTGACTGTAATACGAGAAAGCTTATCCGTGAGTATGAACGGATTTTATTAAAAGTAAACAAACATAATGTTTGCAATTTATTTAATCTGACATGTTTAAAAGAAAATTTGCTGCCTAAATACACAAATTTTAAAATATATATATACATGTGTGTGTGTCTGTCTGTCTGTGAGGCTGTCTGTCTGTCTGTTTGTCTGCGTGTGTGTGTGTGTGTGGTACCAATATGATACAACTAATTAAATGCTGTTAACGTTGTGAACTGTTTATTACAACCTACTACATATATATATATATATATATATATATATATAACAACCTTCTCTCTTTCTGTCTCTCTCTCTCTCTCTCTCTCTCTCTCTCTCTCTCTATATATATATATATATATATATATATATATATATATATATATTTGTATGTATGTAGAAGATTGTAATAAACTGTTCACAACGTAGACAGTATTTACGTATTTGTATTGGATTGGTACCAAACACATACACGCACATTCTTTGCATTAAAGATAATATATATATATATATATATATATATATATATATATAATGCAAAGAATTTGTCTCTTGAACAGGTCTTTTTTTTCGATCGAATGAGTGACGATATCATAATTGTGTCCTCACAAAACTTCGAAGTTGGATTAATGAACACACACGCACACACATATATATATATATATATATATATATATATATATATATATGTTTAATGCAAAGAATTTGTCTCTTGAACAGGTCTGCTTTTTTTTTCAATCGAATGAGTGACGATATCATAATAGTGTCCTCACGAAACTTTGAAGTTGGATTAATGAACATATATATACATATATATATATATATATATATATATATATATATATAATTAGCGACTAAAGAATAAAAAAACTCATATGTCACATTACTTTGGTACCATTTTTGACGTTTTCTGAAGTTACTTTATTATTGAATAAAATGTAATTCTACATTTACTTTTAACGATAATATGATAAATATAAACGGAAATTATTCATGACTCAACCTAATAGTTTCGGAATCTGTTTACACGAATTATTCTTTTGTCTAAGTAGCATTTTTTGTTGCTGTTGTTGCCCACCATAATAATTGTTGTAATGAAAATTAGCTGTAAAAAAAAAATAAAATAAAAAAAAGATGTCTCAAATAAAAATGAAAGAAAAGAACCAAGAAGGAAGAAATGAAAACAATTATAAAATAAAGACTGGTTCATATTGACTCTAAATTACATTTACCTGTCGACATTTTTAGTACTACTTCAATATTGAGGCCTGACCTTTAAATGAAAATAAAAGTATGTAACGAATTCTGATCATATAAACTCTTCTGAAAAAAAATTTACCATAAAAGAAATAAAAAAGGTTATAAGAGTCTTGACTGATTTAGTGAGTGCCTGTGAGTTATCACTATGATCATGACCAACATCATCCTTATCATCAACACTATCATCAACAACATTATATAATACCTAGAGCCATAGCCATCACCACTATCATCGTCATCATTATAGTAAATAGTATCATTACAGTCACCATCATCACTAACTACATCGCCATCGCAGTCGTCATTCAACTATTGTTCGGCTTTTGCTTTCATAACAGCAATGACGACGACGACGACGGCGGCGGGCCAACTTTTCGTTGTCATAGCAACTGTAAGGGCGGGAAAGTAGGCCAGTGCCGGAATACAACGACAGGGGAGGAAGAGAAGGAGGAGGAGGACGGTGGTGGCGGGAGGGTGAGGTAGGTTAGCGAGGAGCCAAGGCAGGAGAAGCACTTGCAGAACGCGCAGAAGAGTGGCGGTCGGTGGGGTTATGGGAGGTTGAAAAGAATCGATCGATCCATCGAACGTTCGCCGGACCAACAGATGCAGTCGCGGGTACAGTGGTTGTGTGGTGGAGGTGATGGGGGGGGGGGGGGTATGCACGATGGTCGGGATGGGGGTGTTGTGGAGGTGAGTACACCCGACTCGCCTCAGCCGTCATCATTTGCCCGTAATGTTTATCGTGATGCCGCTTTGTGATCATGACCATGATGAGGATGATGATGATGAACGAGGCGCATTTGGGGGTGGCGGAAAAGGCGCATCACCGCTACTGACGATGGGGTAAGCAAGGGTGGTGAGGTTGGCAGCAGAAAAATGGTCTAAAACTCATTCAAAGCATGCAAATAAGCTTGCATATATGGGTATATAAGAAAGGACAATA